>JAKTVE010002517.1:0-69641 GCA_030557065.1 Metschnikowia rubicola | reverse complement strand
CCTGCTTTGATGGTGGCCAGACATGTGTGCTTGACAGCACCTGTTTTTTTCCATTTGCAAGATGAAAGATGTTCCCCTTCATTTCAAGCTTTATGTTGCAATAGGCTATAGAGACAAACTCCATGAAATTGTGTGCATACCACTTGGGTGAAACTTTTTCGTTTATCGACATATTTCATTGTTTATGAGTATACAAAAATGGTGCACATCGACTAGCAAATAGGTGGCATCGAAAACAGAACTTTCACAAGTTTTAACAGACAACATGGTATACAGTTAGGCTGGGGTGGTCATTCATCTGGAAAGAGCGCTTTACAATTGTGAGAGATTTATTTTTACAGCCATTTCACACGATGCCAAGCCAAGATATCAACTACAGTGCACAGTAGCGAAGCTTGATAGGGGTTTTCACGTGTTCATACATAGTTTTATGGAAACTTGGGTTTCAAACCGTCATTAAAAAAGTCGAGCAGAAGAAAAAAAAAAACCTTTATGGGCAATCACTCGAATGATGTGCGTAGTGTTCAAAGATACTAAAAGTCTTCCAATTTTGTAATTGCCCCAAATTGAATGCATTTTGCATTTTATGCCGGATATACACAACCATATGCATCTTCCACAGAACACGATTGATTCACTTTTCGTGGTGTTTATATAATATAGCTTTAGTTAGAGAAACATTCTAAACAGTACAAAAAGCGTGTAATGAATGTCGGCACTAAACCCAATGATTGCCCGTGAAAGAGCATCGCCATAAGGCCAAAAGCCCGAGACAAGATAGAACAAAAAAAACACATCGATAAAGGGCACATAAATAGTCTATATAAACACCTCTGTGTCTGGCCCCATCCTATCTGCCAAAGGACGGGCCTGGATTCTCTTCACGGCAGCGACAAGCTTCTTCTTTCCCGCCGAATCGCCACCATTCTTCAGTTTGGCCTGTCCTTGCACAAGGTGATTCCAGACGGGCACAACAAACGAGTTTCTGCGCTGGCTACGTCTCTGGACGAGCTTGAGCTCGCGCAAACTGGCCTGTACGGGAGGAGAAACCTTAGGGTCAATCGAATCCTCGTCGGCTAACTCGAATATCGTGGGCTCTCCCCCAATATGGCGTGAGTCGCGTGTTTCTGGTATTTGCAAGCAAAGCTTTGATCCTTTCACCAAAAGCAATGGCCGTAACGATGCCAGCAGCAGGCCAACCGAAGGAGGATGAACCTTAACCAGTTTGGACTCGGTCCGGAAAATACTGGCCACTTTGCTGACGAGACTATGGGCGCCACGAGAAGCGCGTGTGGATGCGGTCTGTGCCACTAGCGACAGTACCAAGTGAACCAACTTGCGCTTTTCTTCTTTGTTTGTCTTTTCTCCGAAATTGTTGATGAAAAAATGAGCCTCGTCTGTGATGTAGACGGCCTCGAGGCCCTTGAACTCCTCCAAAAGCCTGTTTACGTCCACAGGCGTGCTCTCACGGTGAAGCTGGGCATAATCCTCAGCCAAAAGCGGCGCCGACTTCAAGCTACTGTACATTGTGGCAGACCCATAGGGCGCTAGCCGTGTGTACGTGCGCTTTCTGCGGCGTGGGAACATGAAATTTGCCGAATTTGGCCCGCTTGAAAGGTCAATTTCCGGGCAAAACCCCCGCTGCCATTTGCGGTCAAACTCCGCATCGAATACAACCTGGGAGTACCGGTTTGAAAGCGTATACTCCAGCGAGTCAGTCTCCCTGCCCCACAACCGGCGGAGTCTGGCGGTGAGCTTCTCGGAGATCCTATTGCGGATCCCGAGCCGCGTGGTGCTGGCAAAGGAAATCTTCAGAAGCCTCTTATTGGTTTCCGGCCTTCTCGGCTGACTATTTCTCACGTCGCCGACATTCACCCATGGATCTTCGGGTAAGCGGATACGGTCGGGATCGTCGGCTAAAGGTGCTTTGTTACACATCAATGATTTGAGATGTTCACGGAAGAGAGCGATGACTAGCCCGTTGTAGCATGTTTTCCAGGTGTTCTGCACGATGTTTTTGATATCATCAAACGCAGTGAGAGCCATTTCATTATTGCCGGAAGTTTTAAAAGGCTTTTTGGTTCCTGAAATATTTGCTTCTTGGTCGTAGAATTTCTTCTTGAGGGGAAAGCGTTTTATTGGGGCACCATGAGGCAGTGCCATTTTTGCCTTCTCGATTTCGGCAGCCTTCTGTTTTAATTGTTCGATTTTTTTCAGTGTTTGGTTCATATTGTAGTGTGGTGAAGTATGTAAAAGAGGAAAAGAAAGAAAGGAAGATAGAAAAATTAGAGAGAATCCACTTTCTTAAATATGCCTCCATTGGCTTTCACCCTGCCCGACCTGAAAACGTATATCTGTGTTTTCCTCTACGCCATGTATGAAATGTGATCTTGGCTACATCTGTTTAGTGTATGCACAGCACGAAAGAGATTACTTGCGGGGAAAAATGTATGCTTGAGGAATGCCTGGAAATTGTGCCCCATGATCTTTTCTGATAGGTTTGGCTGGGGATTTTTGGAGCATGTGTTTTCATCATAATGGGCCCTATCACGTTTACTGAAAAGCGGGTCTCATTTATGGCGAGTCTCCATAATGGGTAAAAGAAAACCCTATCTTTAAATTTGAAGTTTTATTCGAGTTTCTGATATATTTGCCGAAGTCCGAATCATGGAAAAAAATAAAAGCAATCTGAAGATGTTTTCCTGTTGATGAATAATATCGCGTAGCGGGTGTGAGGCGGGGTCATCAGACAAGAAAATTTCGCATACATGAAAAAATCCCACATGAGAAAATCCCGCTGGTTTTATCCTTCCAAAATGGCAAAAAATGGGAATCACAAAGTCATGAAAAGGTATTCAATCTCCAAGAAAGAATGTTCATGAGCGACGCCATGATGGTCATGCATTTTCTTGGTTTGTGTAGAGAGATGGACAAGAAAAACAAATAGAAAAAAAAAAATGTAGATTTCAACCCTTGAATCGATTCATACCAAGGGTATGAGCCAGGAGGGTTCCAAATCGGCCGCACTTGTCCCTATTTCCGGGTGGAAACGCCGGTTTGCAGGTCAAACACAACATGGGTTAGTTCACTCGGGTTATATGGGACCGATCAACAGCTTATGGGCAGCAAATGGACGAGACTTTTTTATCACTAGTCTCGTCACAAATACACCGAACACCTTTAAGCCATCGTAACGGACTCAAGGGCCTCAAAGCGGACCTGATTAAGAAACTGTGGACTTGGAGAAGTTGATTTCCGGAGTTTCCTACCATAGTTTCCAGGTCAGAAAACGCTTCAGACATGCCCACCAAAGACGATCTCGTAGATCGCAGAATTAGGGAAAGAAAAAAAGCGTGTATCTCAATTTTATGGGTTTTTTGCAAGTACAAACACCGTGGCTTTTTCAACCAGTAGCTCGCAAAGAAACTTTCGTCGTGAGATGGAGTATTTGTTATCAATGCTTTCGAACTTGATGCCTCGGTATTCGGATACTAGTCCAAACTTACTGCACTGCTTTTCCATTTGCCTCAGATGTCTATGTCTTATGAATGCGTCTCACATGAACATGTCTTTGGATAAAAATTTTAAAAGTCAACAAAAAATAGCTAAAGTCATTATGTCTTAGCAAACGAAAAAAAAAAAAAGCCTTTATTTCAGATATCTCAAATTCTATCCATTCAGCTATTACAGCAGTACCTTGGGCAAAAACATGTGCGCGCGCCATTCTGGCCTTCAAATGCCATCTTGCAAATCTATGGGTCAGTGAAGTCATACCTTAAGAATATCAAACCTTTCACCAGTCTTTTCTTAAAACCTTAAGATACAAGAAATCCTCACTTCTGAGTGAAAACCAAACTGCTCTTGTTTTTTTTTAACTCGCGCAGCGCTGCCTGGCTTTTTTTGCCTCCACCCTATTTACTCACTTACACCAGCTTCTGTCATGGAACCAGAATTTCAAATGCAATCATCAACAACAACACTTTATGTGAATAACATCAACGAGAAAATCGCCATAAACAAGATAAAGTATGTTCTCACGAAACTTTTTGAGCGTTACGGCACCGTGGTTGGTGTTCACACGCCTAAAAACTTGAAGATGAAAGGCCAGGCGTTTGTTACGTATAAAGAGCTGAAATCGTGTGAGAAGGCCATGCTGAAGCTCGAAGGCCGCCCCGTTTTCAAGAAACCTATCCATGTTACATATGCCCAGCAACCGTCTGACGAAGAAAGAGGGCTCAAGGGCGATTCAGAGGGCATTTCACAGCGAAAAACGGCCAAAAAAGCTCGAATTTTGGCTGAAGAAGAGGAAAAAAAGAGAATGCAGCAGCACGCAAAGTCGCTGCTGATGCCAACGCAATTGCTGAAGGCTCAGGCCAAGCAATGGCGCCTGCTTCCGCCCAACAGCGTATTGCTTCTTCAAAATGTGGACGACTCGATGCTAGAAGCGGCTTTTATAGAGTCGAAATTCAATGTTTTCGCTGGATTCCAGAAAGTTCGGCTCATCAAGTTTCGCAAATTGGCGTTTGTGGATTTCGACCTGGAAGCAGCGGCTACGGCCTGTGTGGAGAAAATCGACCACGACCAGTTTGGTGCCTCATCATTACTTTCGTATGCCAAGAAGTAAGGAGACGTGGTGAAGATCGATGCAAGAGAATCTCGGTCAAAGACGTGACCTGGGGATGGATCAGTATCACGAAAACTGTTCGAGATCAAGCTTTTCACGGCATGACTTCGCTTTTTCACCAGAAAAACACTGATCATATTTCCAGTTTTGCCCGAATGAATCAAATCGTCCGCATGTTTTGCTGAATCAAAATCTTGATTTGGTAAAGGGTCTTATTCATTCAGTTTCAGTCAAATACGACTTCAACTTTACAAACAGGGGCCCAAAAATCTTTGGTTGAAGCACTCTTGTGGAGCATGTCACGTGATCAGTCCTTTTTTTCATCATGAGCCCGAAGTAAACTTGCTGGCTTACATAAATAGTGATTTATCGACTAATTCGAGGGTAGAGATTCGTCATTTGGTACTTGTTGAAGGCTTAGAGCAAAAAAATCACGGGAAATTTAACCAAATGGCGTCGGTCTATGATACATGTCTTCGTGCAATTGCACCTGTTTATGGCCATCATGGTTAGACAGATATCTTGGCTAAAATAATATAACGGCGGGTCAAATTGATTAATCACACCAAAAATGCGATTTTTCTTCTCCGAGAACAACCAAACTTTTTCACCTGCTTTTGCTCAAAAAAATGTGACTGTATATCCCAATATTGGATAATGTCAGTGCTTTTATCCATCAGAATCAAGCTAGTATTGTTGTCACTTCAATGAAACATATAATCTGTTAAATTGCTTAAAGCGCCAATGCTAATTTGTGAGCAATTATCAACACAAAAATATGAATGTTGTAGTTTTGGTGTGCTGGAAACCAATATGTGACTCTAAATTTTGGATCGGGATGATATTTCCGGGCTACGCCTTTTTCGCATTGACAATTGTGATGATCCCTTCTGTGTTGATTTCTCCAAAGTTGTTTGATGCTCTTCGAGCAATGCTATTTTTCGTCTATTTTGCCAATATACCACGAAGGGGACTTTGGACCACTAACTTTTGTACAAGCATTATATATTAGAGGTAACAGACCTTTTCGAAACATTATAGGTCTCAGAATAATGTCACAGCACAGTCCCCTTTGTTATTGTATTTACGTCTTGACTGAGTGTATCCCCTACGAATGACTTGATACGATGGCATGTTCCTACCCGTATCTTTTTTCAAGAGGCTCCACCATCTTACACACATCCATAGCTTAGCTAAAGACTGATATTACTTTTAACGACTTTTCATTGGATTGAAATCAAGCAAGAAATGAAATAAATAGAAGCGGCCGTGACTTCATCAGAACATGATGTTGTGCGCGGTCAAGATTTCCCTCAAGCGGGCAACCTCGTCCTGCAACACCGACTTGTCTTGCAACAAGTCTTCAACCTTCTCTTCCAATTGACTCATGCGCTCCATCTTACGGGCTCTCGACCGACGCGCTGCCTCGGTGTTCCGAGCACGCTTCATAGCAATCGGGTCGCCGGACTCCGTAGCAATGGGCTTCAATGGCTGCGACCGCTGCTTCTTCGCGTAAGACACACAACCCAAGTGGTCAACGCTCTTGCGCTTCTTATCGTTTTCGAGTGGGGTAAACTCGTCCATGATCGGCGTGCTAAGCATTGGAGTCGATGGGGTTTCGAGCTGCTTCACCTTGGGCACAACAGGAATGAAGTCGAACGACTCCTTAAAGTCGTCGCCAACCAAGTCGTCGAGACTCTCTTCCTTGTTGGCAAACTTGGCGTCAACAGGGTCATCATCCTTGAACAATGAGACCCAGTCTTCCTTCGAGTTGACTTTGCAGCCATCAATCATGAAATCCAAGTCGTCAAACATCGGCGTGCCATTGTAGCCGTTGACATCGTCAGCATCCAAGTTGGTGGAGAAGACCGAGTCCAAGACATCAGTGTGCACCAAAATGGGCGAGTGGTCAACATCACCAGACACGTGACCTGCGGTAGGGAGGTGGCACAGCAACTCACCAATCGCGCCTGTCTTGGGCGCGACAGGGGGCGCGGCGGCTATGAGCTCGTGCTCAAAGGGATCGTTTTGCAACACTTGCACGTGGGAAGACATGATAAAATTCAAAATAGGTAAAATTTATAAATCTGGATAGTGGGGAAAATCTTCAAAAAGTAAAATATGACGTATTGATTCGATGTGATATTCAGTAGGGAATATTCAATGAGGGGGTAAAACCGGTAGGTGGGGCACCATTGGAAACAGGAGCATTATAGTAGCATATTGAGGGGGGGAACAAACTGGGGAAGTTATCAAATTTGATGTAACTTATCTTATGTTTTTTTCTTATTGAGTTGAGAAAAAATCGGAAACCTTAAAACCTTGGGTGGATAGTTTAAGCGCACATGGTGGAAACTAGTAATATGTATATCTGGGGAAATGTAGGAAATAAGGTGAAGTTTGTGTGAAGAAGAAGAAGAAAAAAAATCAGTGCAGTTGGGTGGGCGGGATCGGTAAGTATATATAGCAGGCAGGAGCGAAAAATTTTCGCAATTTCGCGATTTTTCACTTTTAAAATTTTTCACTGGTATTCGTAAGTGGCTCCCCGCCGCACGCCGCACTGTGTGCACACCCAGGTGCCAGCGTAATCCTCAGACTGGCCCGATAAGGGTCTCGTCTAGTGACTCATAGATCTAGACCGCAATTGGCCAAGGGGAGTGCTGTACATGCTCAGCCATCAGTCGAATCAGTATAATAGAGTAGTTTTAAATGTAGTCTCATTCGTTATATACAATTGAAGGCTTTGAAATAACATCAGACCCTGTAAGCACATGTGCCTCTATGAGACTGTTTCTTGCTACATACGTGGCGGACTCAACGTCCGATAATTTGTTATATGCACGCTGCAGCGGGCCGCTTCCGCTCGCGCGCGCAATTGCGCTCTCCGAACTCCGAGCATTGGGTTCGTAATCTGGCTCGGCTCATATTGCGCTTTTTTCTCAACATTCAAGTACAGTTATAGTCTTCAGCCGTGCCAGATCTAATTCGTCTGTATTTGTGTAGCGTTGAAAAGACGAAGCACGCTCTGAACACAACTTCTGATCTGCACAAAAAATTCACGTGGTTTAATTTGAAAAGAATCGTTTGATGATGGCTCACGGCCTTCGCTTTTCTCACTTACGTGCTCCTCCATTGCTCAAATCACAACAATGAAAGAAGAGACCAAGAGAAGCGGTTGAAACGAGAGTAAACTAAAAATCAGCTTTGTCAGATATTCAAAAGCTGACACTAATCTCACGAGCAAGAGGTGATCTAAGTTTTGAACCGTGACTTATACGCATTCTGCCCCGTAATAAACCTTCATACAAAACAGATAACATAGGCAATTAGTAATCACAATCACGGCCTGAACCATTTCGGCATTCCCTTTGCTCTGGCTTTGGATTTGCCATCAGCAGAGCGGCTATCGGCAGTTGATCTGATACCTTTCGATGATTCCTCGTCGGCCTCCAAATCACCTCTATGGCTTTCCAAAACCACGGTCGGCAACTCGCTCACGTCTTTTCTCTGCAAATCCTGTTTCAAATAGGGGCCTGCAGACACGCTCTGGGACTCCCATATCAAAAGGATTTTCTCTTGCTGAAAGTGAGGATGGTCACAAAGCGATGTGTTGTTGGCTCCAAATCCAAACTGTATTTCTTCAAAAGGCGGAAGCCCGTTCTTCAAGTGGTAACTGTTGATATGCTTTTCAAGAAGATACGAGTCGAGCTTGCGTAAAAGCTGACCCAATTTCGTGGCTGGGTCTTCAAAGTGAAGGTCTAGGAGCGCTCTATCTGGGAACCTGATACGAATCGTATACTTTGATGGTTTCTTCGCGACTTTCTTTGCAGGTTTCCCCTGCATCGATTTGAGAATCTTGTAATACTTTTCCGCCTGGTTTGAAGTCAATTCGTAATCCGCGTCGGGGTTCTCGTAGGTGCCTGAAGTGCTCTTCAGGGGTACATATAACGTATCTTTATTCACCTCCGGCAACGTCCAACTCTCGGGTTGTTTTGTTTCTTTATTTTCAGTTTCTTTTTTTGATATTTCAAGCTCTTCTGGTGCTGCATGCTTGTGGTCTATGCCAACTGACACTGCTTTCTCGGGGCGTTCCATACTGATCAACTTCTCGGGCTCCAGCAGGCGGGTAGGGAGTTCCAGGCCGAAAGCTGACTCAGCATGATTTGCACTAGTTGTTTCTGGCGCTTTAAGCGTACTTTCAATCTCTGTATCTGGGTCACTTTCTGAGGACTTCGTATCGTTACTGGCTCCATTTTGAGAAAGCGCAATATTGCTGGATTTTGCGCTTTCCGCTTGCAAGGCCTGTTCTTTCCGCCTCGATTCAGCCTCGGCAGCAATCTTCCTGCTATTGTCCTGCTTCGCAAGCGCTACCGCCTGGTCCTCTACATCTATTCTCACCACAGCGCTTGACGCAGAGCCCACCAACGCTCCCACCGTCATTTGCGCAAATTCAGGCAGCAGACTGCGCACGGCCTGCCGCATGATACTAAGCTCCACCAGCTTCGTGTCTAGAGCGCAACTGTGGCCTGTTTCCGACAAAAATCGGGTCACTAGCGCCGGCAAGGTCACGTGCGACAGCACCTTGAGCACTTTCGAGACAGACACGCCATCAACAGCGCCGGTAAGCTTTAACGTGGCCTCGTATGTGCCTGAAGACGTGCTTAGCGTGAGCTTTACGTTGTTGACTAGCCCGGTAAGCCTAATTGGCACGACGCCATCGAGATTTTTGCCATTATGGCTCAAATACCCATTCGTGGCGGGCGAAAGCTTGAATTTCTCAAGTGAAAGCAGCACCAATTGGTTTACGCTGGCGGTGGGCTTGCACGTGACCTTTCTTGGGATGTTCTGGTACGTCACCGAGAACGTATATGACATGGCAATGTGAAAAATCGAGAGTATGTGGAGATTACGTGAAGCCGTATGGATATCGAAGTGTGGTCAAATATGCTGAGGTGTAGAGGTGTGTGCTCGCTAAGGCAAATGTGGGGACTGGGGAGGCAAAGGGCTACACAAGAAATTTGATTCTGTAATTCAAATTCGGGGTAATTTATTAACGAAAGAATTGAGAAGTGGCTAAAAATATCGAGAATTTTGTGGGTTTAAACTTTTTTGGCACAGTGGTTAGTTTCATGGAAAGAGCTTTTCTTGGTGCGTAGACCCTTGTTCTCAATCCCTTTCTTATTAGATAAAGCCAAGGTAGACATTTACTCATTAACCTCTCTTTGAAAATCTCCGGCCTTATCTACGATTGGTTGACTAACAGCTTGAAAATGAAAGATTTCGATAGAGAAAAATTACTGATGGAATATCGAACATCTTCACAACATTCGTCTTTTGGGAGTTCATCTTGCACCGGCCCACCGGTCAACCCGTCTCGCATCATGAGATAAGTACTATCAGCTTGAAAACTTCACATTTTCTCGATAATTTTCCCAAACCTCAACAAAACTGTATTTTTCATCTCAATTCTTACCACATCAATCTAATAATCACCCTGTAAATCGTGTTGCCGAAACAATATCTCTGTAGCGTCATCTAGGTCACGTGACTGGGTCATTTTGTTATCAGCCTACAATCTCGCCACTCTCAGTCTCAGACGGCCTATATATTTCGTGTCTCCTAAATCATAAAAACTTCTATAAACCCCCCAAAATCCTTTTCAAACGCAACAAACAACTCCAAACAAATCTTTATCATGTGCTGCTGTGAGTTCTTCTCGGACATTTTTCTAGTCATTGTGCTGGTTCTCTTTCCCCCACTTCCAGTATGGATCCGCCGGGGCATTTGCCTGATGGATTCGCTCATCAACATTCTTCTCTGCATTCTAGGGTATTTCCCCGGATTGATACATTCATGGTATGTGATCGCCAAATACCCGCCTTACTCAAGAAGGTATGAGCTGAAGGTGTATTATATATACCAGAATCTGGCTGATTTAGAGAGTCAGACTCAGCGCTCAAATCATCACCATCACCACCATCACCACCATTCAGGGGCTCCAAGTGCGGTGAGTCAGCAGCCGCTGGCGATTCTGGCGCCGAATTATGGGTCCACAAATGAGCATGCGACCCAGGAAGGAAGCTCAAATGGAAACTCCGCTCCCCCAGCGTATTCTGAGATTTCTGGGAAAAAATAAGGTTTTGATAAAGTTTTGAGGAGTCAAAGGTACTTTTCTTTCACAGCCACGGAGAATTATTTGTTTTACTAGAACCCCTGGAAGGATGGTGTGCTCTTTTCGCCAGCCGTGTGTGTGATAGAATACGTAATGAATATATGAGTATATGAGTATGTGAATGTATGATTATATGAGTATATGAGTAGATGAGTATATGAGTAGATGAGTATATGAAAAAGATCTGGATGCGAGAAATCGTCAACATGGGATGGCAATTCGAAGCGGTAGTTTTTCATGGTTTTTCAGGTTTATGGTAGTTTTGGCATCATGATTTATGCCTGATTCTTCCTTGTCTTCTCGAGCTTAACCGTCATGACTGTCTACAAGTGGCACCGAGATTTTCCGCTGTTTACGCGGATTTTCGTGAAACCACTGTAACTTCCAATTCTCCTAATACCTAAAAAAAAAACGAATTTCTATACTACTCTGCCATTTTAGTATTTAGCTGGTGAAGAGCCTGTTCTGCTACTATGATAATACTATAGCCCTTGCTTCGGCCTTTCACTAGGCGAAACATCGTGACTAGAAGAATACGAAGCAAATACATCCACTCTTTCTTTCATCAGAATTTATCTCTCCCTTTTTAAAGCTCTTACAAAGCCTACGGGTTTCAAGACTCTACATAAGTAAAAGTCAGATTGCTCAGAGTAGCACTCGATTAGCGGTGCGTTCGGTAGGGGTGAAATGATATTAGCGAGAGACAAGCATTTGATAATGTGTTCCTCGCGTTTTAACTTTCATTTTCATTCAAGAAAGTGTTACCATACTGTATTAATGCAATTTCAAGGATCTTGGCCTCGTTCCGAGAGACGGAATTCAGTGCATTATGCAGTATCATCCTTCTCGTTCAATTGTTGATATATGAGAAGAGCCAAGTAGCGGATGAGGGGGTACATGCGGCCGGTCATGGCTCTACCTTTGACCGGCCATATTAAAATGTCGACCCCGAATCAATTTGTAAAATGAAAAAAGGGATACTCCACCCCCAAAACTCACCCCCAGTACTCTAAACACCCGTACCTCCCTAAGACACAGCAAGGCCCGTGCTTCCACGCCTGCACACACACCGCGTGAAGCCGCGGCAGCACACTTATCGGGCTTATCTATGCGCCTGGCAAGGGAATATGTCTCAGGTTATAACCCCCATTAAAAGCCGTCAGAATCTGGTATAAAATCTCGCAAATGTCGCTCATAGGCAATGCGATTGAGGCCATGGGCAGCCAAAGCGCTGAATCTTCAAATTCAGCCTCACACAAACGCGCTAGCTCGATCGGTATGTGGGCCTCCGTGCGAGACTGGTGGAGCGTGCCGCTGGCGCTCCAAAAACCAACAGAAAAGGCGTATAACACTCCGAGATATGTCAGTGCCCGCCGCCAGAACATAAAAATCGAATACGATTTGTTCCGCGCGATTTTGTCACCCAAAGTGTACATCTACCCGCCGGACTCCACCACGGGTGAGAGTGCAACATCAGGGGAGCCCGATTTGCCGCCGAAACACGCGATTTCTGCCCGATTCATTGATACAAGCCTACCTGGTATGTCAGACGATGGCTCGTGTTTTATTCACGAATTCGAAGTGACGCATGCGGTCGATGTGGCCCTCCCACAGCGGCATATTGTTCTCATCCACGGATACATGGCCGCCCTGGGCTATTTCATCAAAAACGTCGAGGAAATTGCACAGCTGTACGGGAATTTGGTGGTACATGTGATCGACATGCCTGGCTTCGGTAATTCAGCGCGGCCCGAGTTCCCAAAAAGCCTCTTGAAGCTCCCTGGTGGGGCGTCAAAAGCAGACGAGATCAGCCAGATTATTGGCGTCGAAAACTGGTTCATTGACAAGTTGGAGGCGTGGCGCGTGGCCAAACAGTTGGCCTGTTTTGACCTCGTGGCCCATCTGATGGGCGCATACCTCCTGAGCTGCTACCTCTTGAAATATAACCGGTCAGATGCTAAAATCGTCGATCGCTTTATTCTCGTGAGCCCGATGGGCACGGAATCCAGCGACATCAGTCTCATCAACAACAAGAAGCTTCAGTTCAACCATCACGACGTCGCCAGCAACCCTTTGCATGAGGTTTTCGCGCTGCAGGACTTTGACGAGAACGGCACCAACGAGGAATTGTATGACTTGTGGCTGCGGTTGGGAAAACCGCGGTTCCCGCGTAACGTCGTGCTCCGAACGCTTTGGAACAACCACATCTCGCCGTTTCAGTTGCTTCAGACGTTTGGTCCGTTGTACCTGAAACTCTTGTCCTTCTGGCTGTTCCAACGGTTTCAGAATTTGTCGGCCAACTTTTCTGAGACCGACGACAGTGTGCAAAACGTGGACTTGGTCTTGAAATTGCACGAATATTCCTTTTCCATATTTAACCAGTACCAGGCGCTGGGCGAGCTCGCCATCACCAAGCTCATAAATCACGAGATCGTGCCACGAATCCCGCTCTGTGACCGAGGTTTCGTCGAGTACCTCCATGATGCGAAGATCAAGACTCTATGGATGTATGGGGACAAGGACTGGATGAATACAAAGGGTGGTGAGTATTGTGTGGAGAAACTACAAGGCTTGGGCAGCCCCGATGCCGACCTCGTGGTGTTGGAGAACGCGGGTCATCACATATACTTGGATAACCCGGAGAAGTTCAACAAGGCTGCTTTCAAATTCTTTGGGTACAACGACTCTTAATTTCACCCACGCTTGCGGTGTAATATAGAACATAGACAGTTAGAAAAGTTTAGAGAGAACATCGAACGCATTTTTCGGGGTTAACTGTGAAAGCGCCCCCAAGATCTCGCTCCGCTCGACATCGGCCTTCATCGTCTCCGACATGGTGTGGGCCGCGTCAATCACCTCCTTTTCGATCCCAGCAAGTTTTGCGACGTTTAAACCGTACAGGTTTGACACGACGCCTGCGACCAATTTGTACAAAAAGATCACCTCGGGCCAGTCCTTCTCGTCGCCGTCTTGAGAATGCTTCTCCACGAAGGCCATGTGATGGTTGGAAACAGTGTTGTGTTCGTGTTCGAGCACGTGGAGCGAAGGGTAGTGCGTGATAAATAACGTTAAAGGACCGTTTTCATCTTCGATGATGTATTTGAGAATGGCATATGCAAGTGCAATTCCGTCACTGGTACCTGTTCCGCGGCCGATTTCGTCTAGGATGATCAAGGATCTCGGCGTGTAATTGTTGATGATACTGGCGCATTCCAGCATTTCGACCATAAAGGTGGATTTTCCTTTCAAAATATTATCCGACGCACCCATTCGAATGTATATCGAGTCAAACACGCCCATGGTGGCTTCGCTGCAGGGCAAGAAACTTCCCACCTGGGCCATGATCACAAACAACGCGATTTGCTTTACCAAAGACGACTTGCCGCCCATATTTGGACCCGTGATTATAAGGACTTTATTCTCGTCATACGACATTTTGACGTCGTTAGGCACGTACGCGCCAACGTTTTGCGGGAGTTTCAGGAGAATAGGATGGCAGCCCAGACGAATGTCAACAAGTTGTTCATCTGCTAGTCTGGGCTTCACGTAGTCGACATTACCATCTTTTTGTGCTAGTGTTGAGAGAGATAGAAGGCAGTCGAAGCGCGACAAATTAAACACGATTTCTCGGAGATACTCGTACTCCGCGTCGATCTCTTGGAGGAATTGATGGAAACACGCGTCGCATTCCTTCAAAAGTCGGTCGTTGTGGTACTGCAATTTCTTGTGGAGTTTCGAAACGTTAGGCGGCCTGAACCTCGAAACAGTCTTGGTGCCACTGATCCGGAGCCAGTCGCGCGGTAACGCATCCACCATTTTCCCATTGCGTACCTCGATGAGATGTGTATCTTTGAGATTGGTAACAAACTGCAATTGCGGTCTTTTCAAGAGTTTCCGCACGGCCTGTAGTTCTTGCTCGAGCGCCTCCTCGATCTCTTCAATATGCGCGAACTCTTCGGTGATGGCCGCGTACTTCGTGTTAGTTTCGTGGATGAAAAAGTTGGTCTTCTGCTCGGTCACGTCCTTATCTGAGATCGCCACGCCACCGTTGATCTGGCCCAAGATCCGATCCACAATCTGTTCCTTGCTGGCTTTCAACAACGATTCCATGATCTCGGTGAGTAGCTCGCTTTTCGCAAACGTTCTGCGGAGATCCAAAATCCCAGCGTCTCCGAAATTGCGAAACACCATGATTATATCCAAAAAGCACTTGAGCATTGAAAAAAGCTCTTTCCGCGTGATTTTCTCAGTGTTATAGGTGGCCGAATAATGTATCTTGATCAATAGCTTATCAAGGTCCACGCCGCCTTTCCCGATCTTTGTTAGGAGCGACTTGAACGCGTCCAATATATGCACAAACTCACCCGAGACTAGGCTCTGGACCGCATCTAGCCGTTTTTCAATCTCGTCTTTGCTGACTAATGGCTTGCCGATCCAGCTACGGAGCATGCTTGCACCCTTGCGTGTTTGTGTATGGTTCAAGAGCCAAAAAAGCGTGCCTTGGCGGGCCGCCGGGTCCTCGTCCACCTGGAAAATATCAAGTGCCCTGAGCGTGGTGGCGGGTAACACCATATAACGTCCCAGTTCCGTGAACGAGCTGTAGTTTGACGTGAGTGTGAACACATTGCTGAGATTGAACTCCTTGAGGTAATTTATAAGCTCGAGAATGCAGCATTGTACTGGCTCTGAGAAATTGAGGATCACGTACTCTGGCATGTGGGCATACCGTCCATTCAGGTCTAGCCCCAGGAAAAACTCCGTCAACAGCATTTGTACATCTTGCGTCGGCCTTTTTTCGATCACCAGGATGCTTATGGCCGGATTCTGGAGCTTTAGCGCCAAGCTTGACTCCTTCGAAACAGTGTTGTTCCTGCATATAACAATGGCTTCACTGGGGTTTAGGTACGCGAGGCGGGTCTCCAACTCCTCTCGGGCCAAGGTGTCTGCAAAGTAGTCATGCACAATGTCGCCCGTGGCCGGCTGCACGGCAACAATCCCGGTTTTCGCCGGGTCCAGCTCGTCAATGCATATAATGTAACGATCACTTTCGGCTGCAGCACCAGAATCCCCGTATTTCTCCGGGACACCGTTCACCGCCTCGTCGCCCATGTAGGTGGCCTTGGTGTACACGGCGGTGACTTCACGCAGGAACAAGCTCGACTTGTTTGTGCTTTCCACGGACTTAACCGCGGCGGTCTCTGTCTGCTTGACCACCCCAACTTTGAGCCCGTGGTTGAGGAGCCGTTGCAAGTGTATGTGTAGCCTGTTATCCGGGATCAGGCAGTAAGCGTAGCGGTCATGTTTGCGCTCGTCTAGATCCAAATTTCCCGGAATTAGCATGATGTTCAAGAGCTGCAGCGCCACGACTGCATCCTGTCCGAAAAACTTGAACTTGTACCCGACCTGGATGGCTAGCACCTTATCCATATGGCGTGCCTTGAGGTCTTTGTACTGCTGTTCTAGCGGCGTCATTTTCGCGGCTGCCTTGGGTTTAGCCGCCCGGGCAGGTTTCGCCAGTTTCGCCAGATTTGTCGATTTAGCCGATTTTGCTGATTTTGCTGATCTAGTCGATTTTGGTGTTTGTTCAGATTCTGGTGACGAGCTGGCTTCCGAATCGCCGTTCTGGCGGAACAGCGCTAAAAGGCTCGCTTTGCTACTCTCCAACGTATCTCCAGCATCTTCGTTTTCGTCATCAATAACGTCATCAATAACAATATGCTGTGAAGTTTCCATGTCATCTTTGAGGCTCTCATTATGAGCACTAGTTGGAGTTGTAGATGTAGTTTCCTGCGCAGAGGAGGTTTCCACATTATTCAAATTGCCATTTTCGGCCTTTTGCTTCTTACTGGGCAGATGAGAAAAAACATCTAATCGTTTTTTCGTCTGGGTGTCGATTTCTCCAGTGGCTGATTTCTTCACATCTGGCTTCGGCAGCTCCCGCGGTGCGAAAAACCGGCTGATCGACGGCTGGCTCTTTGGCACCGTGCTTTTCTGACTCGGCAGCTGTCGCATGGTAATAAACCTGTCTTTTTTGATGGTTTTCCAGATTTGGGTTTTAAATGTCAATTTTGGGCCTTACTTTCTTTTTCAAGGTATGGTTTTTTCGCTATCCAGTTGGTTTAGACTGGTCTGCTTTGAGGCAGAGAAGCGGCTCGTGCGAAGCGAACGGCAAACTGGAACGCGTCGTGTCACGTGACAAAATATGGGGAGTTGAATAAAGGTGAAAAAAACGGAAAAATATTGGGTGGAGGATTACTGCTTTTGTATTGCTCCTTAAGGATGTCTAGTTAGATAAGTCGAGCAAAGAAATTAGATAAAAAATTATCTTTTGGAATATTGGTGCGTATTTTAATATATACTCTTTCGGTTTTTGCACCATTTGACGCGTCGCAGAGTGTAGTTGCAGATCAAATTCCAGAAAAGTTATAAGAATTTGAAACGGGCCATAAATCCAATTGGCGAATATTTGTGATTGTCAGTAATTACAGTGGCGAAGCTGGCTAAGGGTTCATGTATGATAATATATAGTTTTGTCGAGAGCTGAGTTAGCAATTCTGGCTCTCAGTCCTCAATCAGATGTATTGAGCCAAAGAAAAAGGGGAAAAAAAAGAAGCTGGCAAGTGCTTCTATGGGTGTATCATTCTATAGAAAGCTAGAAAGACAATTGTGGATGTATTGCTCATGCTTGATCGAGTTTGATCATTCAAAAACCAGCTTTGATGATCAATCTTGGGTAATTTGCCATTCTTGATATCTTGCTGGGCGGATCTCACATTATGCCAGAGGAACGCATCGTTGCTAAGCAAGAACGAGAATTCCAGTAAAAGCCCAGCGGAACAAATTCATACTTGAAACAGCCATCTTTGACATATTGGCATCAAAGAGCAAAAATAGCCGGTTTCAATTCTTCAAAGGATTCATCTTCGAGAATAGAGCATCTTTGTCGCTATCCGAAAAAAGGATCTCGCTTGTGAACCCTGTGCATGCATGCACGAAGACACCGCTAATATATTCAAGGCTAGAACTTCTTCCCCAAAACAGTTTGTGTCATTCTTGAACGTTCGCCGCTCAACACGTGACCAGGGTCTCGCCCTGCATATAGACATTTCCAGATCGCCACTAAGCCCTGCGCTCTCCACGTCAACTTTCTGCAGGCTTATCTCCTTGACGTTTTCTTATTCACGTTTTTTTCTCCCACATGCCTCGGGGACGACGCCAGCTTTCCCGAAAGGGGTGCTTTAGTTGCAAGAAATTGAAAATCAAGGTATGTTTAATCACTCATTATTCGCTTGAATTTTCAGAATCTGTCAAATCGACGCTAACGACTCAGTGTGATGAAGTCAGACCGTCCTGCGAATACTGCTCGCATACGGGCCGCCAATGCGTGTACCCCAGTCAATCCGTCGACTCTAAAATCGTAAGTTTGAGTGATAGGGATAAAAAAGCACCCGAAAAGGCAGTTTCCAAGAATATGTTCACGCGAAAGGAATTGCCCAATGTTCTTTTCGCGGACTCCAACACGTCTTTGGCTAGTACCCCTGACTCGTACGAAGCATCAATCAATGGGCACGAGTTTGACGCGGATCTCGATAAACTTCGGGAAAACTTGCATGAAGAAGCCGCCAGCCACGTGCTCCTGCCCCGGCCGTACAATCTGGCCAGTACGCAATTGCACATGACGCGGTTCGAGCTACGGCTTCTCCGGTTTTTCCACGACCAGTGCATCCCTTATGTCACATTCAGTGCCAACAAAAAAGCCGACCATATTTGGCGTAATGTGTTTCCAAGGTACTTTGCCTCGCTGGATTTGGTTCGCCAGCTGACGTACGCCATGGCGTGCCTCAATTTATGGCCCGTGACAAACCTCCCGACGATTTTAGCGTCCGATAATCTGGAGTGCACATTCCACATGCTGCCGCTAGAAACACTGAACAGAAAGGACCCGTTTCTGCACGTATTCGATGATTTGTCCGTTTTCGACAACAATCGCGAAAGCGTCTTTCTGCTAACAACGTCATACTTTGTATCGACGCTCCAGGCGTCACAAACATACGTGGGGGAGGCACACCACAAAAGCCTAATTTATGATGACTTGGCCACGCTCTATTTCTCGGGTTTCTTGATCTTTGCATACGTCGGCGTGCACCCGCACTGCGTATTGCCTTTAATCGACCATGTCTCAGAATATCCTTCGGATTTCATTGGCTTCTTCGCCAGCATGCGCAAAGTGATTTTGACGTCCGCGCCAGGCTTGCGTGAACAGATCATCGACACGCTAGTGGAGTACTCATTCTTGACGCCCACGACTGCTTCAGAGAAAATCGGGTTTGTGGAAGTGCTTCGAGGCCAGCTCCAGGCGTTTCATTTCGCAAATACCGTATTTTCCGAGATTGGGGCGAAAATTTGCGCGGAGAACGACACTTTGCAAAGAACTCTCTTCTTGCTCGAGTGTAGCTACCTTGCAGCTCTCCGCGAGGGCCACCCGACGCCGCTCTTCAAGTTTCTAGTGTTGCTAGATGAGGATTTCATCGACTTGGCTCGTGCTCGCAACTTTTTCGCACTCCGCATACTATTCGCTTTCAGTTGCATCTGCCTTTACTGCCAGTTTTACCTCCTGTTTGATGAAAACGTATGGATGCAGTTTATTAACGGCTTTTTGCACGATTTCACACCCCTATGCTCCTCAGATGCAGCATTGTATGATTATGTGATAACAAAGCGACATTTCGCAGACCCGAACCAGTTTACACGTGAGATTCGACTGTTGAGCCGTGTGGCGTTTGAGTTTGGAGGCTTGAAAACTCCCTCAGCCGCGTGTTCGGTCGAGTGCTAGAACTAGGTGCTATAATGTAGTAGCAATGCGAACATTTTTGATGTGGCTTTGATGAGCAAAAAAATGCATGCGCTGGCCAGCAAATTTACATCTGTGATCTGTCAGTCTGACATGACACTCTGTGCTCACCGCTGGAATAGACATTTCCGGACAGGAACAGGCCCCTTTTAGTTTGACCCAGTTACTGATGTCTGTTTCGGTAAAATTTAGGTCAAATCTCCAACAATATAGGATCTTCCTGGTTGATACCCAAGCACGCTAATGCAGAGCCGCTAGTTGTGGCACCATCCCACATATAGTGTGTATGTCTTTAAAATCGTGTATGCTTCAGTATGAGACACGGAGATAGGCAGCCGCTGAGGTGCTCGTGGCTCTAAAATTACCCGCGTATTCATTGTTCCGCGCAAATTTGAGCTCGATTGTTCATAATTTCATCTCCACCAAAATGTAGCCTCAAAAGAACACATCACAATGCCATAATGTTTTTGAGCCGGAGACCCCTCCACGATCACTCCTCCCGCACGCGGACAAAGCTGATGCTCCTGATATTCTGCGAAATGTCTTCCTCTGCCCCCTTTTCAATCTCATGCGGTGTTTTGATACGCAAGTTCGGCCGCTCTTTCAGCAGTGGCAACGGCTTTTGAATCGCATAAACAAACTTTTTCTCACCCGCGTCTGCTTGAGGTTCCAAGGGGCCGCCAACGTCGCTGCTGCTGACTAGAGGCAATTTCCCAGGGGTAGTATTTGTAGGGGATTCCGCCATACTGGGCCGGCGGCTCTGGCGGAGAGCGGTGGTGGGAGATTCAGCCGCACGGAAAACCGTGCCCAATTTCGCGGGCGTCGAGAAGTTCCGTTTGAGTGAATCGCTGCTTGGTTTTTTCCGAAGCATGCTGGAGCTAGGGTACTTGCTGATTGTCGTGCGGTCTTTTTTGGGCGGATCAATTGCAGCGTCGTCCGCAGAAACGCTTTTCCGGCGCATTGCCAGGAGTGGCGAGAAGATGAGCAGATGCACAAAAGAACCTGACGTGGGGGTCGCTGCGGAAGAACTTTTACGCGGGTGTTCAAGCACTTGGCTCGAAACGCGATCCACATCATCCCCCTTCTGTGGCAGCCGTGCATGCAGCGTCAACGACAGCTTGCGTGTTTGTGTGCTGTTAAACTCAACCTGGAGCGGGGATATGGGCAACTGCAGTGAGACCGTTGAGCTGCGCGTCATGAGCGGCAGGCCACGAAAGTTGAACGCAAACAGCTTGGCGTGTTGACGCTGAGGCCTGGCCGCGTCTGGCGGCACGTTTTCGGAGTCGCCATTGGGTAACAGCCGCAGGTGTTTCCGGCCTTTAGCCGCCGAGACTGTATGTACGCTGTCATGGTCATTCACTGCTGTTGTGACTACCGAACTAGCCCCTGAATTAGCCGCCAGGTTGGCTCCGGAAATGCCCGCGCGGCTAGGAC
Source organism: Metschnikowia rubicola (assembly GCA_030557065.1). Classification (NCBI taxonomy): domain Eukaryota; kingdom Fungi; phylum Ascomycota; class Pichiomycetes; order Serinales; family Metschnikowiaceae; genus Metschnikowia; species Metschnikowia rubicola. The sequence continues at coordinate 48,560 of JAKTVE010002517.1, read as the reverse complement.
TTGCCCTACTGGTACTGGCGGATAAATAGGGATCGCCGCCAGGGCTGATGTTGTCCAACAAATCCGAGTCTAAGGACGAGCGCAGAATCAGCGCAATATTACCGTAATTGGCCAAGGATACACCCGGGCTCAGGAACGGAGCTCGTTTCTCGCTATATTCATACATCGACAGCGACGCGTCCCACTGTGCAGATTTCAGCAGCAGCTCTTCCTCAAGAACACGGTCGACCCATTTTCTTTTGTGCAGGAAATAAGCATTTTCCATATCGAACGACGCTGCGTAAGCCACCGGTAACTGGCCCTTGGCGTTCGGCGTGTTTTCGAGTTTCTGTATCACGGCATTCAAGAATTCACGGTCCAACTCGGGATTTGTGTTCACGGCCGACTTTACATGAATTCCAAGAAGCTTCTGTGGGCTGATGTCAGCGCTACTGCCAATGTTTTTATGATTTTCGGCATCAGCGTTGTTTTTCTTCGCTAGCGCATCTGCCATCACGTATTTCAAGAGCGCCTCGGTGCTATCAAGATCACCATATGCAAAACATAGATGTAGACATGTATCACCATTCGCATCCGTTAGTGACCAGTCTGCACCGAACTCTAGGAGCAACTTGAGCCCGTCGGCAAACCTGTACACACAGCACTCATGCACAGGCGTTCGTAGATACGGACCACCCTTGAAATCGAGCCATTTCTGCCCGGAAAATTCCTGGAGCAAGAAATGTAGCGTCTGCGAATGCCGGTGCCGTAGCGGCATGTGCAAAACAGTATAATTCTCGAACGTGACTAAGTCTAGGTCACAGAACTGGCCTGTATGTTTATTCAAGCGGTGCATAAGTGATACCAAATGAAAACAGATCAAATAATGGCCGTAAAAAGACGCGTAGTGGAGATTACACCAGCCCTCATGAGCCGAATCAGTGTTGAGCCAGAGGTCCGGAAACCGCGCCAACAAGCGCTTGGTAATTGCCAAATTCCCGCTGATTACTGCCTCTCGGAGCCGCGCTGCAGGATCCAGCATTCTTCATATACACTAGAATTCGCCGCAGGAAATTAGCTGGCTTGCCATGGCGTCAGATTGGTCATAGTGCAATCGGTGCCTTGCTCAGCAGATAGCGCGGTGCACGGGTGTGACGTGATGGTCCGGCCAACGGCCAACGGCTGGAAGCGGGAATTCGGGGCGGCGTATTTGTGGGTGAATGTGATTGGATCGGTAAAGATTTTCCCTGGATTGGTATTATTTACGACTTTTTGATAATTTAATAGTTTTGGGTGCTTTTTTCTTTGTTGTCATATGGGTACATTCGTGCCTTACTATGAAGTCGCATGGCCTGTGGGCGGTCAATTGATGAAGAAACAATCAAGAATTTCAAATTTGTCTATTGCAGGTTTGTGACAGTTCGAATTTATTTGTTTACATTTGGCAAATGTCAGTATTTTTTCAAGGGAACAATTTATGTGATAAATACACACAGATCATTAGTTGAAAAAAGGACATTTCTGTTTCGAGTCGCTGCTTTATGAATAATCCTTCGCAGGCAGGATCATTCACAGTTTGATTTCAAGCTGGTCAACATGATCTTTCGAAAACATACGATTTCCACCATCTTGTAGCACAAAATTATCTGTATCTAAACAGTGCAATCGATAGAAATAGGCACCTCTCTCTGCCCAGTAATACTACCCATAAAGTATAATATTTCCCCATGCTTGTTATCTACAGATCCCGTCCCTACTCAGACTGGCGCAATTGTTCCGTTAAATAGTGTATTTCATGATATATTATACAAGTTAGGATTGCAAGGCACATGTCACATGCCAAGAATGGCGACAATTTTGACTAGTCACACTTCGCTGGGAAAATATTAATAAAAGCTTGTTCCAGCAATTCGTAATTTGGCCTCTCGCATTCTCACCTCATTCATGTTCGCCCGCTCACCCTGATGATTGTTCAATGGTGACCCTCGATGAAATCGTTCTTCACTCTGTAGAAAATGTAAAACCACATGGAGGCGCCGAGAAGCTTTGAGCCCCAGTACAATCTGGGATCCACATGCGGCTTGGGCGGGGCAGCATGACGGACGTACTTGGCCAAGTGATGAGCAGCCATTTTTTGCGGGGTAAGTAACTGAAATGGATGGTTCTTTCAGTAATCGCTCTTTTTTTGCTAACGATATGGTTGGCTGAAGGTGCGTGCAGGCTTTTGAGAAATGAGTTGGTGTACGGATGTTTTGAATTCGGGCCGTTACAATTTCTTATTTGAGGGCGACAAGCAGATGGTGTCTGGATTTCGTTGATGTCTCGTGCAAAGTCAAGAATTTGAATGAACGACTAAGGTTCTTTGTTTAAATCTTTCAAAGTTGATTTGCCTGTAGAAAATTTTCTTCAAAATTGGCCCAAGTGAATGTGTTGTCAAAACACCTCCACCAAGTTCGTTGATGCGGTAAGCGTCAAGCCGCGTTACGCGCTCGCGTGTACTTTCGTAAGCTTTATCCATGATTACGAGACTACATCCGATCACCAAGTTGGTTTTGTGTCACTAGATTGCTCTTATGACGCCAATCGATGCTTGATAGGTCAATCCCATAATGCTGCTAAATTCGACAACCAAGCTTCCTTGAAGTACTAAGTTGCTCTTGTATCACCGAGTTAATATTGTGACGCCAACCCGCGATTTTGAGGTAACCTGCCAGAATTGCAAACTTCACCGCCAAATTTTGCTGGAATACCAACTTGCTTACGTGGCATCTGGATTTTTCCCATCCCTCCTGGTTTTTCGAATCTTCTCATCGCCCAACTACATCGAGTGCCCAACTTATCTTTGTACCACCAACTTAATTCTGTACCATCAACTTACTTTTGTATCAACTAATCGGGTTCGTACCATCAAACCGCTTTTATTCTTGAACGCCTGCTAATCACGGTACTGTCATCAAGTTGCTTCAATGACATCAACCCGTTTTTCCAGCGCGCCAGATTCATCATTTTTGATTGCATGTTCTACGATTTTAGGTGCAAAGCACTGTTGCGCCTTCGTCTGATGTTTCGTGACGTGTTCGCATGAATGAAGTTGGGTAACGTGAGGTACAGTGAGACCTGCTTATAAGGATCTTGTTTAGCAAGATAAACCTAACTTTATCGCTAAAATTTCGTTTTAGATCTTTTTCCCATACTAATATGCTTAACCTTTGTTTTTGGCATATTCCACGACTTTTGAAGGAAAATCCTTATAAACAGCAGATGGAGCGAAAGGCTCAGACCCTGTGTAAGACATCAATTTGGGACTTTCGGAGACTCGTGTGACCAGCTTACCTTCTTGACGCTTTGGTACAAGTAGGGCGCCCTTCGGACCCCTTCCTGGGTGCGAGGTGGCTGTCGTGTATGGTGAAATCAGCGACATTCGATGAACTGAGTTCAACGCGTGGATGGACGCATGTATCTGAGGGCACTCAACACCCGAAAGGGAGCGTGAATTGCTGGAAAAGGCCTTTTAGAAGACTCAAGGTTTTTGGTCGTTAAATTCACATTGTTACTGGCAGCAAAAGAAACAAGTGACCAACAATTTCCCCTCTTGTTTTGGTCCCAAAATTTTGAAAAACACGCCCTCTAGGCGTATTTACAGGTCCCATGCGAATGCATGGAGGACAACAACTATCTTGATGAGAAGGCTGCAAGTCTTTGGTCGGCACGTTGGTGATGACAGACTTGTTACATCGCAAGAGTTGGGCTAACGATATGGCCGATGAGAAGAGGAATGAACGTAGCCCGCTGACTACTGTAGGTATTCGCAAAGCAAACCAGTGGAGCTTTGAGCCTTGGAAAATGTACCGAAGGAGATTTATGTGCTGACGAAAATCGAAACTTTTCTCTCCACCTCTTATCAAAAACTCGGGAAAACATCTCTCTACATTTTGTTGCGTGCTCCAGATGAGAGCGACACTAACGTTGTTTAATTCAATGAGTCGCCGGAAGATGAAGCATTTGAGACGGTCAAGAAGTATGTCGGAGACTAAGAGCTTAATGAGTTGATTTTCGGACAGTTTTTGCAGCCACGCATTAGCAACCCCAGAACAATTGCAAGTACATTGAAAAGCAAAATTTAGGAAAAGGGATGCTCATTTACTCGTAATCAAGATTACGGTTCAATTTACACTTTAGATTTACTTCCGTACCTCCTGACTGATCTTATTTCCGGAAAGAAAACAATTAAATTTATTCTGGAAGACTTTTAAAAAGAATCAGAAAACCTGTACACCATTTCCACTCTCTTTAATAAGATAACCTGGTTACTATCGTAATTTTTGCCAAAAAGGAAGGATCCTTATAAGCAGGTCTCACTGTATTAGGGTTCGAGCATCGCGGTAATGCGAACAGGGGTGCGAGCGCCGCGGAAAATATCACCTTGTGTGCTGTTCTAAAACTCGTAAGTCATCTAGATCACTTTTGATTTTCTTGTAATTGAACCATTACGTAGCCACATATTTGAGGTCTGTGAGGGAGAGTTTTGAATAAAATCCGGAGAATTTTGGCGGGGCTATGAGCTTTCAATCAACGACACAAGAAAATGCGCAAAATGCACCAAAACGTCCCTTCACTTTGGGTGCAATTTACGCAAAATATTTGCGCATAAACTAAAATTTCGAGCCGCCCATGCTTTTTGGGGCATGATAAATTTTTATGACCTGAATTCTTGCAAATCTTGAACTTTCGTGGTGGCTTTCCATTGGGCCCCAAGAGTCAAGCAATTTGTTCCTTAAGACGATTGCCGCGCGAAGCGGGAGGCTGGAAGCGAGGAAAATTCTCGAGCACATCGTCATTAGAGACACACGTCATGTTTAGATGTTCTCTGACACAGACTTTTTTTTGCTTCCTTCTACACGGAGAAGCTTGTGATCCTCTGTTTGTAAAAATCACCTCCTTTTTACTGGGCACAGCCCTGAAAGCTTGATTTTTCACAGAAACTATAAGGTCATCCACGCCAGATGCCACAATAACATGTTTGGCTCCGTATTGCTGCTAAAACTCTTCGTGAAATTCGCAAGTGTGTCGAGCCAGGACACTCCTTCCTTTCGGATTCGAAATAGGCGTTCTGCGTCTGGAACTGAACAGCTCTATAATTGCAGCGGAAATTTGTCGCTTCAGGAGTAAACCCGCATCAAGAGGTTGCAAGAAAGGCAAAGAAAGAGAAAGTCAAGGTAACGAGCCACATCGACTGCTGACCTTGTCTCTTTGCCATGTACTGTAGGCTCTTGAGCGCTGATACGAGTCGGCGTTGCCTTTGTAAACTTGTCTTGGAGCCGCATCACGAAATCAAATCATTGTCGACAAGGCTGTATTGGCCAAGGTTTGCTCCGAGCTATTTTGACTAGTCTCCGTCACTTCTTTCTAAGCTGGAGATACGTATAAAAGCATTCGACCTCTGAGCGACCTGACAGGACGCCATGGAGTTAGTGCATGTATGCATGTAGCATCGATAAATTTACCTTTCTTTCGATACTTGTGTTCAGAAGCAATCACGTAATCAGCCAATAGTTTTGTGTTTGATACGGACATGAAAACTCCGCAAATTCTGGTATGGCTGCAAAAATATGTAGCACCCCTGGACGCGTCTTGATCGCTCAACGCGCGAATCCCGCCGCTTTCGATGCTTTTTGATCTCATCTGGACGCAACACACAGACTTGCGGAGATGTCGGAAAGAACGATTCTTACAAACAAAAGATGCCCCGAAAAGCCCAAGTAAATTGAAACTTTAGTCTATCCGCAAAAATTTTGCGTAAATCGCACGCAAAGATGAGGGACGTTTTGGTGCATTTTTCGCATTTTCTAGTGTCATTGAAAAAATACTCATAGCCCCGCCAGAACTTTCCAAATTCTCTCCTAAATCTTTCCCGTCAAACTTCAAACATCAGTCTTTTATATGAATCAATTTTAAAAAAATATTAAGGTATTCTAGATGAATTATGAGTTCTAGAACAGCGCACATGGTGATAATTTCCGCGGCGCTCGCACCCCTGTTCGCATTACCGCGATGCTCGAACCCTAATACCTCACGTTAGTTCTTTTGCCCAGGCGTAGGGATTTGCCGCAAATCAGCTGCTAAGATCATTTTTACCAGTCATCGCGGATGCCAGATTGGTTCCTCCAGATGATCATCAGATATCTTTCGAAGCACTTGAACTTACCAGAATTTTTCCATGCCTTCACCATTCTTGTAACAGCTCTGTGACACGGGTAAAGTTGCAGCCCGAACTATCTTTGCGTACACTATTCTCGGAAAAACAATTGTTTCCAATAAATTCCCGCACAAAGAAGACACTTTGATCAATGCTGTGTTCACTTTACTCTGAGTCATGTAAAGCAAGTAACAATCCACAGATGAAGAAATAGGGAAGGCGAAGCAAGCATTTCGAATACTGATAAAGTTTGAAAATCCACAGTCTGAAAGTGGATTTCAATAGGCTGATTTGGTGCTTCTTCTTGGTCTGGGTCACAACAAGACTTCACAAATAAAGCCTTAATCCCAAACACACGCTACTAAAGATCTCATGCACATATATTTTCTGCTCAGACCTTACCTCCTCACATTTCAAATCACCCACGCATAGTAATGGTTATCTCAAATCATCTCAAGTACTCAGACTCAAAAATTCAGATGATTTGACATGATCTGAGACATTTTTGATTATTTCAAATATCCAGATATGTTTTCGCGGAAACTTGCAGATGAATTCATCACTGCCCACACACAACCTTTTCAACACGCTCGATAAGATCAAGCGCACGTTCTACTTCTGATATACTTCGAGCACATTCTCTTTTCAGCCAAAACGCTTCCATGTCTTTTTCGAGCAAGTCCACATACTGCGCAAACTTGTCTATTGAGGACGTGGCTTCGGGCTCGCCCATCTTTCTGCATGCTTGAACAATTTTTATCTTGTCTTTGAAACGAACACAAAATTTCGTGGTCAACTCGTCCTTGACAAGCTCAAGTGTAGACTTCGCCTCGGCTATCTTCAGCAAACTGAATTTCGCGAGTTTCTTTCGCGGATTTTCGGCAAGCAATTTGTCAGCGCGTTCGTAAGACCGTATAGTGTCACGTATAAACTCCAAATAGTTGTCTTCTACTGGGTCAAGTCTTTCCTTCACGTTTTCCATACATAAAGCGAGAGTCTCACAAGAATCGGACTGTTTTTCTCTTTCCTCGGCATTTTCAGCAACTTTATTGTTGAGCCGTTTGAAGATTTTTCGAAGATAAGTGAACGAGGAATACTCATCTTCATCCATGTCTTCAGTGTCCACGCCAAATTCTTCAAGTGCATCTTCGTCTGAGTCCTCACCCCAATATATATCTTCCTCATCTTGTAGCGTGGTTAACTCAATGACCGACTCGTTATCAAGGTCCGGCCTTTTTTTCAAAAACGACTTGAGACATCTAGACTCCAACCTGGTCCAAGCATCCTGTTTTTGGCTCACAACGTCGGCCTTGACTTGGCTCAGTTCTTCAGGAGTTGACTTGTTTGGGCGTTGTACGCCTTTTTGCACAATTTCAGTTTGTGCTTTGTCGAGTTCTCCTCTATTTCCAGTATCCTCGATAAGTGAGATCTTCTCTTTGAGAGCATGTAACTGTGCCTCGTAATCTCTTTTTTGGGTATACAATTTCCGCTCGGACTCGTCTATGAGTTTCAGAATCTGCAGTTTCTCGAAATTGAGTTGTTGCTTAAGCTGTTCATTCTCATGTTGAAGTTTGCTTTCCCGTATCGCTGACTCAATTTCATCCGTATCCCCGGATCCCTTCCGCACGCGTTTCGATGCCTGATTGCCCGAAACTTGCTCGAAGCTCGATGGCCTCTTGGATTTGATCTCACCGTGATTCAAGTCAGATCCAGGTTGTTCACACGGGCTTGCCTGCACTCTCTCCTGGTCATTCATTGACGCCGTCTCTGAAGTTTCCTGGCTCATTTGACTGAAAAAAGCAGTCTTGCGTAAGGCAATTCCGGTAAAAAGATGTCAGGATAAGGAGCGTGTTTTATTGACACGGTATATCACACGTAAATGAATGACCTCTATAACGTGGTTCGAGCTTCGCGGCTAAATTAATAGGGGTGGGCGGGTGCGAGCGCGAGGGATTTACAGCCACTCGTGAATCTCCAAGACTCGTAAGTTTCTCAGGTTTCCCAGATTGCCTTTCTTTTCCTCTTTTTTTTATATCTTTCTTGCTTGATGTTCTTGGAATTGAGCCACAGACTATACTCACACTTGTCGTTTGTCTGACAACGTTTTGGAGAAAACCTGAAGACTTCTGGCGAGGGTCCGAATGAACTATTTTCAACACAGGAAAATGTTCAAATTAGCATAATGCCCCTTAAAGTTGGTTGCAATACAAACATTGTGCGGCGATTAGACTAAACTTTCGAACAACTCAGGATTCTTCGGGGCATGGCTATTTCTATGATTTGAATTCTGGAAATCTTACATTTGCGTAGTGGCTTTCCTTTGAGCTCCATTCTCTCCTGCTCTCTTCGAGAAGGAGAGAATCAGTAATACTTCGCACCCAATTAAATGGACTTTGCAGCCCTTGAGAGCATGATTAATCAATGAATCCACCGCCAAAATTTGTGAAGAAAACAGAATAGCGATTGGTAAAAATCTCTTCGCAATTCGGCATTCATCTCATTTTTTCGACCTGCTATTGTGTTTTGCCCAAACTCAAACTAACATTTTGCTTTAATCTAAAGCCCTCTTTCGCGTGAACCAGAGAACACATAGTCACTAAATCTACGCTCTCGTATTATGACCGGAGGTCACGTAATTCGTTTTACGTAATGTGAATTTGCCTCACGATAAGCCTCTATCGTAATAAATTCTACGCGTCTGCAAAGCCGGAACCGCATAATTTCTAAAATACGTTTTTCTGTTTTTGCAAAAATTCTCGACATGACCTCGGAAATTGCATTGAGCCCGAGCAAAAAACAGTGTCATTCATTTATTGATATGCAGAATAAAAAAAAATCACCTTATTATTATTATTATTGATGAACGTCACAGAATCATTTTCCTTCGGCAAAAACCGCCTTAATATCTACTTTGCTCCTTCGAAAACCGTCGGGCTTGTTGTGCAAGCGCTCGTGCCTAGTAAGATTGGACTTCACATTGAAACACCTGCCGCACTCGAAACACAGAAATCGTTTCTCCCCTGAATGGATTGTGTAATGAATACGGTACGACAGCGGTCTCTTGAACAGTTTGTGACAGATGCTGCATCTGTGTACTTTCGTCTTTGATTCCCGTTGTGTGTTGATTTGCGGAGGAGCAGTGGCATCAAAATATCTTCTGCATTTCGTTGCACCGTCTTCCAGGCCCGCGGCGACATTGTAGGCGAAGAATGGATAATTCGTCACATCATGTAGACTTCGGCTATGCTTAGTGCGGGAGGTTTGCGATTGAGCACCTCTCGCTTTTGGAAGCTCATTGTTTTTCTGTTTTATGGCTGGAGCTTTGATCGACGGGAGTTGTGAATCTCTCAGCACAAGCAAATCTTTTGTTTCCACCTTGGAGTCTGGATGAATAGGCGTGGTGTCATCATTCAACACTTCAAAGCGAGGGTTCGCCTTTGGCTTAGATACTTTTGAGAAAACAGAAGGACTCAAATCTGTGAGAAAGATATTGTCTTCCGAGATAGACAGTGGAAAGTCGAAAAATGGGTCGGGATCGTATTCGGTGGTCGGGCCCTGGACACTATATTTGATACCCGCGTCCTGATTTTGTAATAGGCTCCAGTCAGCATCGAAGCTTTTTCCAATTTTTGCCTTATCAGAGTATGCGGTGACAGCGAGCTTCTCCTTTTCATTGCCTTGGTCTTGTATTAAGTTATGATTCTCGCTCGGCTTAGTGTTTTCGCAACCCTGATCTTGAGGCTGTGGGAATGATTGGTGTAAGAGAAACATATTAGGCTTCACAGGTTTGGAGAACAAATCGAGGTCTAGGCTCAGCGTTGTTTCGGCCGCCGCCGCCGTGACTTTAAGGTTCGCCTTCAACAATTCAGGAGGCCAAGTATCATCATCATCATCATCATCATCATCATCATCATCATCATCATCGTCATCTTCCTGCTTGATATGAGCCATCAGCTTTGATGGCCTCACTTCAAAACTGTGATTTATCTCATTTTGACGTGCTTGCTTAGTTTGGAAAAGAGATGGCTGCACAGATTCTATTTGGCAAGCTTTATCTAGAGAGTAAGCTCCATCAGGTAGTATATCGAAAGTGGGATATTTCCTCCTGGAGAGATCCTGTGGCGTTTGCAAAGTATACCAATAACATGGTGGCTGTACCCTGACGAGATGGCTAGTTTGGAAGTGAGGGGGATCCATATTGTGACGCAATCAGAAAAGGCAGATCCTGAGCAAATCCACAGTTGGGTGCCTTGGTCACGAGACAAGGCAGCGATCAGCAGTGACGGAATGGTTAGGAATAAGCCAAGAAGTTGGGAGAAACCGGAGGTATAAGAATAGATAGACGTGGCACCTGGAGTATAGACGCCATGGTTGGGTGCAAAACAAACGGGGGTTCCCGCCAATGAAACACCAGAAACAACAAGGAAGTGGCCCCTTCAGGCAAACCAAACAATGCTGCTGCTGGAACCTTGGTCGCGTAATGCATTTCGAGCCCAGCAATAATGTTTATGCGTGTGGTGTAACAATACCAAACCCATGGGATCAGCCAAGACCCAGCTGAAAAGAACAAAAAAAAAAAAAAAAGTTGCAGCCGCAGGCCATTTTGCCGCGGGGGCGCAGCCAGAACGCAATTCATGCTGCATTACGCTTCATGAACCCATAACTTTGTGCTCGAATTCAAAAATACCATCCCTGGTGCGTACACTTGTTATTGACGAGAAACAGACGAAAATCATTCATGATAAAACTCCGGTAAGTGAACAGCTCATAATCTGACAAATCCCAAAAAGGAGGACCTGGAAATTATAATGGTTCATCAAAAACCTGCATGTCATTGCACCTCTTTGTTCTGAGGATCCACGGATCTGAGTATATCGCAGGGCGGGCGCGAATGCAGCGAGTGGGGGTTGAGGCGACAATTTGCCAAGATCCTAGAACAAGATGCGGAAGTCGAAAATAGGAAAGAAAAAAGCATGACGGTTCCAGCATAATGCCAGCGCGTTTCAAAACAATAGTATAATTTTTTTGCAGCGCCAAAATCACCGTTTTGCAATTCTAGTTCCCTGAGTTTCTGATCACGAGAGCGTGATTCTCATCCGTTTGCCCGGTGCTCAAGTAACGGCCGAAACTCGGCTCGGAACACGAAAAGTGGGTCCGAGACAAGATGGAATGTAGAGAATATACTGAGGTCATCGCGGCAGCAGGTCCAGCGGTGCGTGGCAGACAATGGTGAAGGCTGGATACAGCACAAAATATGCATTACTCAGGGAACATAATCCCCCTCACGGAAAGGGAAATAATAGGCCCAAATCTCTCGCGGCATTGTGCCTGGAACCAAATTGTAAAAGAGGCGTTTGTGAGCGGGTTTTTCTCGAAATCGGGCAAAAAGTCCGTTCCTTTGGGATTTCGCTTCGACGCGAGCGATCGGCACTTTACCCAATCCGTCACGTCGCACCACGCACGCCAAAACGGGATATTCAGGAAGGTTTAAGGTTTTGCGTGTATGAGAGCCAGCAACTGGTTCTGCTGGCGGGTTCAAAAATCGCCTCGAATACAGATAATCGAAGTTTTCTTTTTCTTGAAGAATTCTAGACCTCACTTACTTGCTCGCGGATTTATGCTTATTGGGCTATATTCAAAATGAAAATGGTGCCCTGAGATTTGCGCGCCGGGCCGCTTTTTTTTCGTGATGCATCCTGCGAGCACTTTAACATAACTTCCCATAATGGATGAAATTCCCACACCGTTGTCCTGCTGCAGATTATCGGCTACAGAAACTTTATTGTTCCGGTTTCTTTCTTGTTTTTTTGCAGCGCAAATCTCTTCATGAATACGAACAATCTGGAAAGCGGGATTCTTATGAATCGTTGTCGGAGCAAATTAACACCTTCAGAGAACTCCTTTTTCTACAGTTCCGCGTGTCGCTGCCATGATAATTCCGCACCAAATTCCAACTGGCGCGCCAGACATAAACGGCAATATTAAGCGACTTGTCTGCCTTACGGATGGGCACCAAGATGGGTACCAATGCGGAAATTAATGAATTTGGAAAGAGTTCCAATTTGAGGGAGTCGGTTCTAGAAAGGAAAATCGGAGCGGATCTTGTTTACGGGCGCTCGGGCCGATCCTTGCGACGTACGCTTTCCGTGTATGTAATCGGTGACTGAAGGAGTGCCACTTCCGACAAGCATTCGTTCTCTTTTCCATTTTTTTTCTTTGTTCATCGGAACCCGGTTAGAAAGAAGGGATTTTCTTCACGTATTGTGCTGAAAAACTGCCAAGGTCGTCGAGAAGGAAGTATTGAGCTTGGACCACAAATGGCTGCAAATATTCTGGCCAACTATCGGCTTGAATACCATGCAGAGTCTTTTTGAATTCCTTATCCGACTAACTCAGCAGATCAGATGTCTCAAACACTTCTTGTCTCTCAATTTAGGAACATGGGTTCACTTGGCATTGATATTCAAACAAGTCACGGGCAAGCTACAAATGCACGGACTGCATATATGACTTTGACAGGATATATCTCGCATTCGCTTTTAAGTGCAATTATAAAGGACTCCGGGCTGGCCATGAGAAAGGCCCAAATAAGCGTAAGCAAATATCTCCATTTTCGTTCTTGACCCAATTGGGGCTCTTTTGCCGGAGCTCAAGTTGTGTGTTTTTTCGTGCATCTGCCGTGTATCGCTTATTCACGCGCATATCACTGTGCACTCTGTGTCGTGGCCTTTCAGTTTTTGGGTCAGAACAATAAAATTCTTTGTACGTTTCGATTCTCATCGATTTTGAGCATTTTTCAAACTATTGAATTGAGAGACACAGATTTATGTCCTTTTCGTAGACGTGGACCGTGACTCACATGAAAAAGACACCGATCCGTTGGCCTCAGTCTCATATATGATCTCTTTAAGGAATTGGATGAAAGTGTTACTGATGCATTTCAGGTTTGGTCACCAAAAAGTTTCTACGAGTTTCCAGGAATGTACTCTCAATATTCACAAGGCTACGAACACCATGCCACATGACTCAATGTTTGAGACAAGATATGCCTGGCTATCATGATAATTTATTTGAGCGTTTTTCACGCGACTCAGCTTCGGTGCGTTTCTGAAGAGCTACAACAAAGACACTGTCTAAGGAGGTTTGAAGTTTTAGGGTCTCTCATTTTAGTACAATTTTTGGTTTTTGATTGCCCTTTCTGAACTCTCACAGATAAGGGTTTGATTGACCATTGTCAAGAGGGCTCTATCTTATCTCTTTTTGTTGTTGTGAGCCCAAATGATGTCACATGAGGGCTCGTAATGTCGGATGAAAGACTCAGAAGCCAGAAGAGTTAGCCCGAGCAAGCTTAAGCTTTTCAGATTCCTCAGATAGTGTATAGCAGAAAATTTTTTTCGAGTGAGAATCTACTCATATTTTCGTGAGTATGATTTAATTCTTGCCACAAATCAAAACCTGTAAAATCAGACTTCCGAACGAAGTTTCATATATCTGACTCCTTTCTCAGATTTGGTCAAGCACTTTTCTACTTTTGAAGGTTAAGCTTGTCGGTTTTGGATATTGGGGGGTTTTCAGATATAAGCTATGTAAGGACACGCCAGAGCCATGGTATTGTTTAGTTCATACCGAAGAAAACTACCCGTGGATCGATGCAAGACTTTACGAATGGCTTTAGTATAACCAATGTCTGATCCGGCTTTATGTTAGTTATAAATCAATGAAATCATGCGTGTATAAGAGCCAGACGCAGAAAAATGATTCTAGTGGGCTTAAAAAGAAATATATCGAGTTGGGCATGTCTTCAGCGGAAGAGCCAAATCTAATTTTGCTTAAATTCTTTTTTGATAGTCTCATCTGTGACAAACTACCAACAGTAAAAGGTTGGGTATGGGGCCTACGGCTGGCAACATATACGTCCCGCGACTTTTAAGGGTGGTGCTTGGATTTCATTGAAATATACCGTTATTAAGTAGGCCTTAATCCTTCCAGAGCTAAGCTGACATGGAGGTCGTACCAGGATCCGAGCCCCCGAATGCCATTTGTATTCCCGCGATATTTGAGATTATCGAGCGAGAGATGTAAAAAATGGACTTCTCACTAATCAGTAATAATCATATATAGTATATGAGTTGCCATTTGGGCTAGTGCTGGCCTGGTGATCGCACCCATAAAATAAATAAACAATGTCATAAAAAATTCGGCCCATTAACGCAATTCAACACCACTTGCTTCAAAACACTCTCTTCACTCTGTTTCTCAACATGTGACATGCACCAGAGGAAATAATGCTCACACCCAATAAACCCACCAACACCATATTTGAGTCTCTATATAATCTCTCTGCATCCGAAGGCCAGCCCGAATAAAGCGCATACGTGGCGGTGACAGACCCCAAATTGCCTAATCCGGATACAAGCGCCGCACTCATTGCAATGCCACTATCGCCGTACTCGGGCCCGAATATCTCTGCAGCCCAAGACATACAAATCGGGACAGTAGGGCCCAATCCAAATCCGGCAATCAAGAGCCCGCCATAACGGTTCCATGAGCCTTTGGCAAAAGTGTTCACGAACATGCCGGTGATAATGATAAGACATGCACCAGAAAAGAAAACCGCCCGGTGTTTCTTGTAGCGATCGGCAAACGGCGTGATGAGCAAAATGCCGGCCAAATCAAAGAGCCATATTGGTGCGTAGAGAAGAGATACGCTAATCGAAGAAAGGCCCGGGTTGCTTGTGGCTATGATCACCGATCCAAAAACGGCCAAACCGAACCCAGTGCCGACCACGCCAAAGTACATCATGATGATTGCCCAGAGCCGCAAGTCAAACAATATCGCACTCACGTCTTTCCACGTCCATTTGACCATGCTGTATCTATTTTCGATATCTTTTCTGTGCACTTCCCGCTCAAGAGACGAAAGTGGGTGCGTGGGGGTAAAGTATCTGCGATAAAATCCAAATTTTTTCGAATTTTCCTTTTTGGAAGCAAGAGGGAACGGCCGGTCTGGAAGCCACCACAAAAGCGATATTCCAACACTTATTGTGACACATCCATACACCAAATAGAGCCATTGCCAGCCAGTATAGCCCTTGACACCATCCATTTTCTGGAACGCAGCACTGAGCAAACCAGCAGCGGCAGCAGAAATTTGGGCGGCAGTGAAATAGTACCCAATTCGGCGGGTCAGTCGATCATTTGGGTACCATAAAGACACATAGTACGACATTCCGGGCCATGTACCAGCACCAACCACACCCGAAATGAATCTTACTGCAATCAAGGCGCCCGCCGATTCAAGGGCTATATAACAGGCATAGACTAACCCAACACTAACAACAATACGGGCAAGCCACGACTGAGGACTGACGCGAGTCATGATCAAGTTCATGGGCACATCGAATATGATCAGCCCGACGAAATCCAATGCTGATGCGGTGGATGTTTGTTTTGCAGTCAAGTTGAGTTTTTGCCCTAATGAATGTCCCTCGGCCCGGTTCATTGTCAACGATACGCCATAGGCACTCCCGCCAAAGGAGGTGAGAAAGTAAAGACACCAGAGCGCAGGGATTATACGAAAATCCAATTTGCGATAGATCCTGTCGAGCTCTTTGCGAGTGGCACCTTCGTCAACACTGCTGACGGACTCCTCATTGATGCGTAATTTCAACGAGACTTCATCACTGGCCTTGTCAATTGTTTCGGACATGTTGAGGAGATGATTTTGATTTGTGAGGTGGATTCTCTCCTGTTTTTCATGCCAGATTGACGCCTTTATATACTTCTCTCATAGGCCAACAAAACATCAGCATGTGCCCAAAACTTTTGCAACTTTTCACATCTCACCTGCACGAAAAAGCCAAATGAGTCTTGAGTCACCTGCGCGTACTGCACATAAGAATGACTAGGAGTCGCCAGCGCGTCAATCAACAGCCAATATACAGGATTGAGGTCATTAATCTTTGACAGCACATGCATATCAGTGTCGCTAAATTCTTGGCAAACCTGTCATAGTAGGTGATTATCATGTGGAATTCACTGTTATACATTATGGAAGCCCCTGGGGGTTGTTGCGCAACAACTTATACAAAATGGTGCTGCATTTGGGCGGTGCTCTCATGAGCGGCTAACGTGAAGGCCACACAGGAAATGATGATATGTAAACTTTACCGCACGCGCAATTGTGCACGAGGCTTCAATTTACGCGTTGTTTTTTCTTTGGGTATATCCACGGCATTTCTCATTCTTTTTGGCAACCAAAATCGTTTTTCTCAAGAGATCATATGCAATTTTAAACCCTAGTGCAGCAGAGATAAAGGAAGCGTGACCAATGAAAGACCAGGCTTTGGTGCAGAAATCCATTACTTTATTCATAAAAGCTTATCAACCGCTGATATACTAGTGGCAAGTCTTTTTCAAGCAATTCTTACCAGAGTTCGATGGCTGTTGCTTCAGCCACATTTCTAAGATCTTTAATTTGATTGTTGGGGGTATTTCTAGCGAGCTCAAATTTTGAGTGTACTGTATAGCTTCGTCGAGTCATTTTGGCCTTGACTCAAGACTCAAGAGTGATCGCGATCGCATTCGTGAGTCAGCTTATGATGCTGATTTTTTTCTATTTTTTTCTATTTTTTCGGTATTTGATCTCCCGCGTGCAGTCACAACAAATGACAATTCCATTGCGTCTGTCTCTTATTTTATTGATAGAGCCCAGGTGCATTAAATGCTTCGAATCTTCGATTTGAATTACAGCGCTACTATAGATTCATCAGAAATCGACGGGATTGAATGTGTAGTTGGTCGTGCTGGCCCCAATTGTTCGAGACTACTATTTTCAAGCAAAACAATGAAGAATACGAAAAGAAAAGGCCGGTCTGTGAAAATATTTCTCAATTTTGATCCAATACTCACGCTTGGTCTTATCTCCAGAGCATGGTGGTCAAGTCAGTTCTCATAATAGAAAAAAAAAACCGTAAAATGATCTCGCTACTCGTACGGGGTTTCCGAGTCACGCACAGTAGAGGATCACGTGAGATGTCACGCTATATCCAGATTATGCTCAAGAGCCCGCTTCGAATTCCCGAAAGCCCAATTTCGAGATTAAGTATCTAGAATCTACCATCCTGCCTAGGCCTACAGGTCCTGCTTACATACCCCCATAACATCATCTTTTGTGTGACCTTGCGCAATCGTGAGTGTGTGTGTTTTACTAGACCTAAAGTTTGTGGCCATGTGCACGCCAAGGACTATCCATCCACACACCGCTGTGATTTCCTTGAATTCCTAGAGTATCAAGTTTGGCTCGGACACAAAAGATGAAAAACACAGGCTGTCAAAATAATATGCTCACAGAAATCCATTCAGCTACCTTTTTTGAATTCTTCAAGCAGGATTTTCATCGAATGACACCTGCCGGATTTCACCGGGTACGACACAAGGCTTGCTCGTTATCGCACATCTGGTAGTTACGGGCGGAAAAATCCGGAGCGAAAAGCGTTAATTTGTGTGCGCCCGCGACATTCGTAAAGCTTTACGGAAAGGGGTGTGAAGTCGTCCGCGGAATCAAAAATTCTGAAGGGCGTCTGTCTGCGGCCCGAAATAATAGCATAGCATGTTCAAAAACACATAACTTTTAGATTGTCATCAATAGGCAAACCACTTTATTATTGTAAAGCCTTGGTATGTGCAAATGTCGTTCACAGCCCCAGCGTTCTGCGAGAAGGTTAAATTCGGCGGGGCCATGTGCGACTTCGCAATCCCGGCAAGCACATCACGTGATGATGCTCATTAAACCCGCAATGGGAGTGGTAATTACATGCGTTTTGCCGGCATCACAGATTTCCCCACGCATGATTGAGCCCCCCGGCTGAGTTCCCGATTCATTCCTCATGAAACAATTATGCGTGAAAAGTCCAGCGATGAGCTGTGAAGTAAATGTAGTGTTTACGGAATTGTGTTTGGAGTATTATAGGGTAGTGAAATTAAAAATATTTCCCAAATGTACAAGGGCGCAAAGAGAAAAATTGCCCAGTAAAATAGCTTAACACAGTGTTGCTCGGGGTTGTTGAGAAATTTAGCAAATTGATTGTAGGAAGGGGCGGCCCACCCAAAGATTTGCACGTCAAAAACGGGCCAGTGGGGAAACTGCAAACAAAAATCCCAGCGACATGTTATGATGGTCAGCATACTGTTTGTTTGGTCCAGCTTTTGTAGGCTGGTATTTTGATATCGCTAGCAACCTTACAGGGTGCGGAGGTCGGGTTACTTTTGCGCACTAACGTCATGAAAGACGGAGCAAAGTGAAAAAGCAAGAGGTTAAAGATCAAGAGCCCTCACTGCGTCTGGCCAATGACACCGGCAAGAGCGATTGGCGATACACTGTGTGCAGTCGCCAGCGGATTGTTTGTCAACAGTGCTAAAATTAGCCCAGCCGTGAGCATCCGCAAGCCGCCTGTATGCAGTATAACACGCGCATGTCGCGCATGCATGGGGCCACGGCCCACTGCCACAGCCAGCATTTTCTTCGTTTTCGTCAAATGACAAGCATGGATCAGTGGGCCTGTATGGCGATTATGCTATTTTTATTGTCATGCAAGGGGTAGTGATCCATCGGCCGAGCAACCCATTGTCCGATGCGGAAAAATTATATAAGGCCGGGCAATCTTGGCCATTCTCATTATTCTTCATTAGTTTCTTCAACAGCTTTCTCGCTTATATAATTTGCATCCACAGACATTCCACATAACAATACAATGCAATTCTCCCTCGCTGTTTTAAGTGCCATTGCACTCGCGCAAGCTGCCTACGTGCCCTCTGAGCCATGGACGACGTTGACGCCCTCCAAGACATACTCTGGTGCTTCCACCGACCACACACACTCTTTCGGCATTCAAATCGTGACGATTTCGAGCTCGTCGGCTTCTGCCACGGCCTCCGCCGCCAAGAGAGACGTGGTGAACCAGATCACCGACGGCCAGATCCAGCAACAGACCTCCGAGACGTTGAAGACGCCCACGGCCAAGACCACTGCTTCTGTCATCAACCAGATTTCCGACGGACAAATCCAGCACCAAACCACCACCACTGCATCGCCTACAACGGCGTCTGTTGTTAACCAGATTGGCGACGGACAAATCCAGCATCAAACTACCAAGACGGCCACCACCGCATCCGTCGTGAACCAGATTGGCGATGGTCAGATCCAGCACCAGACTGCTAAGACGGCCACCACTGCCTCTGTTGTCAACCAGATTGGTGACGGCCAAATCCAGCACCAGACTGCTTCTACTGCCTCCGTGATCAACCAGATCTCCGATGGCCAGATCCAGCACCAAACCACTACTGCCTCTGCTGTGGCTCAGATTTCTGATGGTCAAATCCAGCACCAGACATCTACTGTTTCTACCGCTACTGCTGCCAACCAGGTTTCTGACGGCCAGGTGCAAGCCACTGGATCTGCTGAGGATGCCGGTACCGAGGGATTCCCTGTTGCATGCAGTACCGAGAACTCGTTGAGCATGGTGTTGAAGGGTTCTGAGTTGAAGGACTCCAAGGGCAGAATCGGCGCTATTGTTGCCAACAGACAGTTCCAGTTTGACGGCCCACCACCACAGGCCGGCTCCATCTACGCTGCCGGCTGGTCTGTTACTCAGGACGGTTACTTGGCCATTGGTGACAACGACGTGTTCTACCAGTGTCAGTCTGGGGACTTTTACAACTTGTACGACGAGAATGTCGCTGCGCAGTGCGCATCCGTGCACCTTGAGGTGATTGACTTCGTCTCGTGCTAAACTTTTAGACTTTTAGACTTTTAGATAAAACTATGTATACGTGAAATGATTGATTTTTTTGAATATTGCATTTTGACCGGGTCTTGAGTTTATAAGGTTGCCTTGATCAGTCTCTAGTTGGGATATATAGGTCATTGGCTGGTATGATGGCTTATTTTGACTGTGTGTAGGCTCGCCTGCGTATAACAAACTTGTCAGATTCTAGATTCTTGCACTGACGCGTGTCCGTTAGCATGGCTTAGCATGAAGACGCGTTCGATTCTTGTGGCGCACTTGGCAGAATTAGTGTTTAATCGATGTAAGGAAAATTGTCGATAACCGTTTTAATGCTGCTCCGGTGTGAATAAAGTATCTGGTAGTTTCTTTTACCATGGCGCTGTTTGACTCGATGAAATGAACACCTAGACTGTGTACTCATGAATGGACTGTATATAAGGCGCCATTCTACTTCTTCTTTTTTTCGTTCAAAAGCTTTTTCATCGTCGAACAGATTTCTAGTAGATTCTTCTGGCCTCATTCCGGGCAAGTCTGGGCCGTGGTTTTTTAAATCATGTCGCCAACAGCAACTGAATCTCTATAATATCCTAGCGGCTATTCCAAAAGTCTACATTCGATAGTATCCATTGGTGGTTTTGTAAAAGGCACTAAAAACAACCGATATTTTTGCATCGGAACTTTTCGTCCCACCTTATTGCCACTGACGGCTCATAGAATAAAGAAAATGTAATTGGCACGACACAACTTCTTGTATTTATCGCCAGCACGTAGCCGAATAGCGCTTTTTACTCTCTATGGCACATAAGTACATGTTCAAAGTGCTGATAACAAAAAAATTCAGGCAGTTCAATTTCGACCAAAAGAGCGTCTACGGCCCAAGATAAAGACTCGAAAAAGTAGCTATGACAAACTCTCTGTCAAATTTGTAGCCCTGCGGAATCTCATATGCTTGTTCAGTCCTCGAGCGAATGCGAGTCAATACTATACAAAAGTCGACCGCCTCAAAAATAGCCGTCTTTGAAAGTAGCTATAACACCATCAGCGCATGATATATAAATATACACGCAGAAGCATGCAAATAATATGAATCCAAAAACGACGCCCACTGGCAGAGCACTTTTGACAATAGTGAGCTATACGAGTATACGAACACGGCTTAGTTCACTACGAGCAAGACAATAGTGGCCTGAGCGGCGGAACAAGACGAAAGGTGGCACTTTGGGGCTCGAAACCTGGTATACAAATATTTTCTCGTATTAGTGCTTCGAAAATTACTTAAACAGTCATCTCGATTGCTAACGTCTGGGCCTGACTCTGCCTCACGCCATATCCGTGCGTAAGTTTTAGAGATACGAGCAAGTGTTTGAAGAGGGGTCCAGGTTTCGGCTATAAACACGGCTTTTCAAAGAATTTGGAGCCCCGTATCTTTGACATACTTAATCGAGATTCAAAAATTTTCATGGGAGTCAAATTGAGCCTGAAGTGGGATGTCCGTCTTGATTGTTTTGTGGTCGCCATCAGAGCCTAACACCACGCCAGGAGGAATAGTCTTTCCTCAGAGAGAACTCCCAAATTTGCGGAACTATCCCGAGATGAAATCTGTAGCAAGGCTTTCATTGTGACTGAACGTGGTTTCTATTACCATCTTCATGTGTTTTCTGGGGCAGATTTGACTATTTTACGTTCATCAATTCATCATAATGCACGTCCGGTATAGGCGTACAATAAATCCTGCATAATATACCGGTTTACCGCATAGGGTAGGTGTTTGCGAGAGACAACTGTAAAGACGTTGACTTTTGACCAAAAGCTTGTCTTTTTCTCTTACTAAGTCAAAAATATTTCAGTGCCCAGCTTACTATCCAGGGGCTCAGAAAGTACTGAGCACCGAGTTTCGGGTCAAATCTTTCTTACACCACAACTACGAGAAAAAAACGATTGTGCTAAGTAGTAAGTAGTAAGTAGCAAATTCACAAAAATTCCTAGTATTGTTTT
This sequence comes from Metschnikowia rubicola, assembly GCA_030557065.1. Taxonomy (NCBI): domain Eukaryota; kingdom Fungi; phylum Ascomycota; class Pichiomycetes; order Serinales; family Metschnikowiaceae; genus Metschnikowia; species Metschnikowia rubicola. The sequence goes on along the minus strand of JAKTVE010002517.1, from coordinate 26,603 downwards.
GTTCTATTCTGGCCATGTCTCTAAGTTGATACTGTATGTGCCAATAAGATTTAGCAGGTATGCGATCGCTTCGTCCAGGCGGATGGCTCCTTTTCAAAGAGGCTGCAATGGCAAACTGTGATATTACACGTCCATAGTGAAATTTATGGGTCTCGAGCGCCACAGAAGAAAAACACACCCCCTAAATGAGCCCCCTCAATTCGTATATCTGAGAAGCGAGCCAATATTCTTTCAAATCACGTGATATGTCTATCATTGAACAACCTTGCTGAGTATCCAAAATGCTCGTTTCACATTTGCTCCTTCCTTTCAGCCGTTCAAGCTAATAGCACATCTTGAATGCCACTGTAGAAAAGCCTCACCTTTTAAGAAACCCTTTTTGTTTTTTCTGGTGTCCCTCAGGCCGATTTGTCATGGTATACGCCACACTTGAATACAATGTCGTGTCTGCGCCCAAAAGTAGGCCGTCGTCCAAATCTCCATCATCGTGGCGCAATGTGACCGAGCTAAACAGCGCAAACGGGTCTTCTTTATCTGATTGTGGCAGGTAAATCGGTTCCTCCTGGCTTGGGGAGATCTCTGGTTTCCTCTCAACTTTCTTATTCTTTGTTAGCACCGGGATCATTGGTGGTTTCTGGTGGCGAAGCAATGCCCACTGAGTGTTTTTGAAAAACGCATGATTTTTGATATCGGACGCTCCCATTCGCGAGCCAAGTCGTTTCGTCTCATCCTTGATCAACAATTTCTTGATGAGACTTCTGCACAGCAGTGAGACTGTTTTGGAGTCTAGAAACCGCACGTCTTTTTTTAACACATTTGCAAACGTAGCCTTGCGGTCTCTGCCCTTGAACGGAGTTGTGCCATAGAGCATTTCATAAACAAAGATTCCGAGCGTCCACCAATCCACAGCGCTGGTATGGCCTTTTCCTCTGATCACCTCGGGGGCAATGTACTCTTCTGTGCCAACAAAGGAGTTTGTTCTGAACCCGTCAATGCATGCCTTCGTGTCTATGGTAGGGTTCGAGGAGTTATGCGCCTTACTGAATTGAATCTCCGGGTTCTTTAAACTTGCAGACTGTTTCGATAGGTCAAAGTCACTTAGCATGATGTGGCCCAGCTGGTGGAGCAATATGTTCTCTGGTTTCAAGTCGCGGTAGATGAAACCCAGTAGATGGAGGTACTCTAGCGCCGCCGTGACTTCGGCCGCGTAGAATTTGGCATCCTCCTCGTCAATCGTCTTTGTTTCTCGTGTTTGTAGCGCCCGGAAGAACTCTCCGCCCATGCAGTACTCCATGCATAGGTACAACGAGTCCTCCAGCTGGAATGAATGGTACAAAGTGACAATAAACGGGTGGTTACTGGTGGCAAGGATTTCCTGTTCGGCCAACGCGCGTTTGATCTTGTTGCGCTCCACCATCTCCTTCTTGTTCAACACTTTCATCGCATAGAGACGCGAGGTCAGCTTTTCTCGTACTAAAAACACTTTCCCCACATCGCCTTTGCCCAAAAGACGTATTTTTTCAAAACAGTTTTGGTTCACCTGCACATCCATCACTTTTGTGGCCAGATTCAGGTACGTGCGGCCCTGGGTGTATGTGCGTGGCCGGCCGTTGGAGATATTGAGTTCGCCAATATGATCGTTGACATCGAATTCTTTCTGGAGCTGCAAATTCGGCAGTTTTTCGCCCAAAAGACGCACAAGTGGCGCCGAAGCCACCCTGCGGAGCGTCCTTCGAAGCGGAGTCGCTTGCGATGTGGTTCTATGCGTGTTGGCCAGAAAATTCGCCAGTTTTCCCGAAATTGGGCCTGGCGAGTCGAAATTTTGCCCTGAGGTGCGCAAATTCGTCGATGGAGACGCCAGACTTTCCAGCTGGATACTTATAGGCAGTTTATCAGTATATACCGGCTTGAGCGGCACAGAAAACTCCAGATCCATGTGCCGGAGCGAGATTTGCACCTGGTTTTTCCCCGCAAACAGATACTGCGCCATATCCCCAGATTCGCCTGTTTGCGGCGGTGTTCCCTCGTGAACCAAGAAGGGATGTTGACCCATCACAAGAGTGCTTTTGGGCGTATGACTATCATTTTTTGGGAGCTCGAGCTGGGGCAAATGTGCATGGTCTGGAAACGGCGTTACTTCGCCATTCTCGCCCAAATTTGACAGAGATTTCTCCTGTATATCGCTTGAGCATTTGTGTTGGCATTCGGGCATTGACCTGTCGAAAATTGGCGTCTTCAGGGTCTCTGGAGCGTGAGTTATGCCCGCATCCGCGTCGCTATGGTCCAGTTTCACATCTGCCAGCCCCGAGAAGCGGAAAATCGCCTTGAGTCGGTTGAAGCTGCCCTGCTGTGGTTTCTTCTCGTCGTGGTCAGACTCCGTGCTTGCACCATGGGAAGAAAACGCGTTTTCGCCGTTCTGTGGGTTATGAGAATCGTGATTTGGCAGATTTGGCGGGTCAGGCACGGTGGGTGGGTCCTGATGGTCTTTAAATAGAAACCGAGGCATCAGTATGGACCTGCCTCGGCCAGCAGATTTCGGTTTACCCGTTTCGAGCAGCGCAGGCACTTTCCATATGCTATCGTTTTCTGATTCGGGGCTTTTGGTGCCATTTTGCGTGAACAACGTCTGGTAAAGATTCACCATCGTGTAGAATGCCGTGTTTTTAAGGCTTTTATGGGTTGATGTATGATGAATGAGCCTTTTCAACGGAAAATCAGGCGAAATCAGTAACAAAAGTCCCCGTTTGTGTGTGTTCTTTGGTATGAGAGAATCGGTACTCGTGTGCCCACAGTGAGGCCCGGGCCTGAGCCTGGCCTAGGTACAATCCTCACCTCCAACTGATATCACTCTGAGATTTTACAAAGCTTAATTTTACTGGGTTTTTGAAAAAGAAGGTTTTTTTTGAAGCAAAGTACTTTGAATATAGCTGCTGAAATATACAAAAATCCTTAATAAAATTACAAAATGTTTGTGTAGCTGCCATATCTTGAAAATCTTTAATTTGGAGGGCCCAGCTGGGTTTTTTTGGGATTGGCGAGCGCCCGGTTCCCCTATTCTGGCCAAGCCAAAAGGCGGGGATGTTCCTTCTCAAACTTGGAAGAATGTATAATGTAGAACGAATAAAAAATAAAGAATTAATTTATGTCAAAAAAAAGTCACTCGAAACAATCAAGAAACGATATATGCAATAAATGCCACGTAATCCAATATTCCTAGTGTATGTGTGAGTCAGAGAATCTGGCATTGGCCAAAACGACGCTGCCTGCCTCAGGGCTGCTGCTGAAGCGCCGCGCGCGAAACAAGGCTAGGAAAATGTTCTATATGCAGGAATTTGCGTTCTTCAACGGGGACATTTTCCTGGGGATGGGCGGGGCGAAGTTGCAGCGAAGCATACACGTTGCGAACTTCTTGCGGGTGGGAAAATTCCATCGGAATCCTGTCGCCGGCTGAATACACAGTTTTTTGGTCATGCATTTTTTGAGTCTTGGCGCTGATGTCATTCATTTTTGCTCACATCGAGTAATTTCGTGACGTGGGTTTTGGTTTCGTAAAACCTGAGAGGAATTAGTAGGGCCCCACAAGGCGGCGCATATGTGGCCTTAGCCACTAAATGGCCTGACTCTAGGGTACTCAATTACTTCTTTCGGAAAACACACATAAGGCTAAGATGCTAAGACAACTCCCTAAGATGCTAAGATATGTCCCTACGTCAGTTTCAAGCGTGTGCTCGTTTCGAGAAACGAAACAGGCTTAAAATTTGTGTCCGTATTGGGAAAAACTGTACCTCGATTGAGCTCACCGGCCCATTTATGGGGGCTGGAGAGGGAAGCACTTATACATATTTGCGTATTCTAATTAATGTATGAATGAGATCCAAAAAACTTTGTTAGAAAGTGAGTTCTGGACTTGAGTAAACATTTGCGCCCAAACTCAAAGAAAATGACTTTTGTGTGTATATTTTGTCTTTCACCAAGGTCTCTAATTAATATAAGCAGCTGAAAATGTGCAAATGAAGGGCCATTTCCATATTCGTATGCCGATTTATTATGTTTTTTTGATACTTTAATTTCCTTTTTCCTTCCCTTTATCCTTTTTTTTGATGAGATAAAAAACTTCAATCAGAAAATAACAAAATAGTTTTTCTAAAATCCTTTCTATGGGTAAAGGCTGCAGCATAGAGTTAAAGAGGCCATGGAATGAATGAGCACCATCACCCGATTTTGAAGGTTCCGGCCATGCAGTTTGGAAAAAAAGAGGTCATCTTAACGAAAAGACCATGACATCCAATTCAAGATTATTTCAAGTCCGGACATTTCCCCAAAGAACAGAAGAAGATATTATTACACTTAGCGTATATTCTCGAAGACACCAATGTATACATATGTATTCAGACTGCTCTGCAGGCTTGTGATTGCGGTCCCTAAGATCCAGTCAAACATACTTAAATGCATCACACATTTAGTATAAATGCCAAAGTGATCCTCTGAACGAATATATGCTCATGAACAGAAATTCTCATTCGTCATTTTTTGTGAAAAACAACATCATTTTAATCATTTTTTGGAAATATAGCCGGGCTTCAAAATCTCAATAAACAGGCCTCACTCAGGCTCACTGTACATTATGATGATGGCTTCGCGCATTACAGCTCCATCTCCAGAATTCTCATCACATGACATACACAGGCTGCCTGGTTCCATCAAGACTCACTGTATTTACCATTACTTAACAGATAATTGTGATTGGAAATCACTTTAATTTATACCCTTTTGGCATTTTCACCATCAATTTGACCAAATAAAAATTCTCAAAACAATATATTTCATACTGGATTGCCTGAATCATGCTGCTAGATACGCTTATCTCCGATGACCAGATTCCATATGAAGAGGCTTTATTTCAGGATGGAGAAAACGAAACTATATGGCTAGAATATGCCGAGGCGTACTCCTCCGATTTTGAGAAAGCCAGATTTATTCTTGACCGAGCCGTTTCCGAGTTGCCGGCCTCTATTCTCTTGTGGAACACTTATCTCCAATTGCCGTGGGGCCCGAATCACCGTGATACGCTCATAAGTTTATACGAAAGAGCTTTACGGGTCCTATACACGACCCCTGCCTTTTGGTTTACATACATCGATCTTTTATCGAGAGACAGATCGACTCAAGGCACGCTAGGTCTCAAACGGGCGTTGGACATGGCCTTGTTCAGCTTGGACCGCTCACATCACGGCCAAATCTGGATAAAATACTTGGAATTGGCAAATAATCTCAACAACAAGGACTCGGCGGCTATTTACACGCGATTTCATGAGATTTCGCTGGATCACCTAGCAGATGGACCGCTGCATCTGGCTCGTGATTGTATTTTGAAAGTGGCCCAGTATGGCGACTACAATTTGGCCATTAAGCTTTTCAAAAAGACGTGCCATGAAGACTCACAGCTCACAAAACTGCATTTTGAGTTTGTGCTTGACTTTCTCCGGGTATTGCTGGCGTCAGCGCACTTTCAAGACGATTTATTTATTGAAAACACAGCCCAGAATGCAGGAAGAGATTTCTCTGGTTTCGCCAAAAGCTATAACCTCGCTGTCGCCGCTTATTACTCTAAGAGGCTAGATTTTGAGAAAACACGTCATTTCCACCATCTTGCGTTCATATCAGCAAACTCGGTTGATGACGTGGCGGAGGTATTTGATATAGTCACGAATTGGGAAGAAAACCAGATTGAAAAGCTCTTTCAGGCCGAAACGGTTGACGAATTGAGACTACGCATGAAACAGCTCTCACGTCTCATTGATAAGCAAGAACTTCTCATAAATGATGTGCTTTTGAAAAAGTCCCCTTTTTGCCTTGATCACTGGCTAGAGCGTGCCCAGATATACGCCCGTAACGGCGACCAAAGAGAGGTCATCACCACGTATGTCACTGCAATCAGGCGTGTGAACCCCTTGAAGTCTAGCTCGAAAAACGGCCTCACAATGGCATCGCTATGGACGGCATATGCCGAAATATACATTTCACAAGGTGATCTCTCCACGGCCAACGTGATATTCTCCCATGCAGTCGCGCTGCAATTCAAAACGGCTGCCGAATTGGCGGAGATTTACATTGCCTGGACAGAGATGATATTCACTGTTTCTGACGAAGACGCCTTGAACCACATCGAGCTGGTTTTGTTGATACCAGAAGACGCAATTGTGGAGAAAAATGAAAACCGCAAAAAGTCTGTACATGATGAAATCCCACGCAACAAGCACTTGTGGGCATTTTATATTGATATTCTAAAGTCCATGATTGAAGAAGGCGAAAACAATCTGGAGATCTATCAAAAGCTAGGTACTGCATACAAACGCCTTTTGTCCCTAAAGATCATCAGTCTCCGGCTGCTTTTGGACTATGCTGAATTTGTTGCCCAACAAAAGGGCCTCGAACAGAGCTATGCTGTTTACGAGGCCGGGATTCAGAGCTTTTCATCGCCACAGGCTCAGTATCACATCTGGGTCCTGTATATTGACAAATTCATGCAAAAGTCGCCAAATTTGGAAGTTGCCAGAGAGTTTTTTGACAGATGCATTTCCTCAAGGATTCCTGGATTCCATGCAATTGAGATCTACACGCGTTACTTTGAGTTAGAGCTGTCTAATGGTAACATTGTGCGTTCTGTCAAGATCATGCGAAACGCAATTGCATATTTGACCGACACGTTCTCACTTCCTCGATATACCAAGGAAAACCGGAACAAAATCGCCGACGATAAATTTTTGCTTTACAAGAAGACTCTGCTGGTTCTCCTGCAAAATTTGCGCGACTTAAATCAGTACAGAGAAGTCATGGCTGAAGCGCTTCAGGATCCACATTTGCCACTCCCATGCACTATCGAGTTAGGGCTTGAATTTGCTCAGTTTGAAGTGTCTCAGAAAGAAACCCACAGAGCGCGGTCACTTTTCAAGTTCTTGGCCGGATTGGGTCACCCTGACACTCATGTGATGAAGCCTCTCTGGAAGAAGTGGGAGGCTTGGGAAATTGAGAATGGCACGGAAGACTCTTTCAAGCAACTTTTGGTCACTCGCAGGCAAATCGTGAATGACATGAAAGATGTTGCTGATCTCAAAGCAGATATTAATCCAATGGGGTTTGTGATTGGCGAAAAATCAGTGGCGCGCAGCGAGCCTCCGCCTTTGGAGAAAAATCCGGATATTATAGAATTAGACATGGATATGTAAGTGTATCATTAAACGTCAAGCGCTGGGCTTGTGGATCGTAAGCTCATAACTTCTTGAAAATTTCCTTCCACTTGTCAAGGAATGACTCTAGGTTCATTAACTGGTCGCTGGAGTTGTTTAGCCTGATCGACTTGTTGCAACGCACTAGTTCCCCACAGCTGTTCCAGTTGATATGGTAGTATTGAAAAACAGTGAGCAAAAACGCTTGAAATAAGTTAATTGTCTTTTGCTTCCTGTTCTTCGAGCGCGAGTAGATTACTAGCAATTGGAGAAACGTTCCCACTAAACTCAATGACGAGGACTCAGAGTACAATCCATCGTAGTCAGTAGTAACCACACTGTCCAACGAACAAACCGAGTTGTTTTTGACACTTCCCTCAGATTCTGAGGATGTTGTTGAAAGCGGTCGAAATGAACTTTGTGCAACAATGGGTGTTGAAGGTGCACTCAAACTCAAAGGAAGTCTGTCGTTAAGCTGGACGATTATCTCGAAAAGCGAAGTCGCGCTGAGACTCTCAAACTCTTGCAAGCTAGAGAATGTCTTCAAAATTTTGCATACCGGGTTAGATTGCGACATGCTTGTCAAGTCGCTCCAGCGGGACAACTTTTTATTGATGGCTGCAAGATTTTCGGAGCTCAAGACTTCGCGATCAAATGATTCTATGAGCACACAGATCTCAGAAAATGACTCGGTGCTTTGAAACAAAATCAAGAATATTGGAATAATGAACACTTGATGATGTCTCTGAAGCCCACCGTCGGAAAACGTCTTGAAATAAAGCAATTGTCTGAAATTCTCGCGGAATCTTCGGGTATCAAAGTCAGCACCATCGGTTTCAGCCACCTGGACGAGATAGTTGCGTAAAAGCGGTCTTTGCATGGCCTGCTCTACCATACCAATAAACTCTGCATCCTTTGCTTTTTTCATTTGAGGTGAGAGGCCGTTGATTTTACTTTCTAACAGCGCAACACTGCTCGTAACAGAATCAGCAAACCCCTTACTTGAGCCCATTAGCAACACTCTTTTGAAATACTCGAACCGGAACCTGCCGGAAACGAGACTATCCCAATTCAACTTGCGCAACTTCTCCCGATCTGAATTCAATTTACGCTCAAAGTCCCTGTCTTCTGCGAGCATTAGTTTGAGCCAAATTTGCTGATTGGCTACCGCCAGCAATCCGAGGGATTTACGCGTATTGTTGGCATGTTTTGTAGTGGCTTCAAAATCTGTAATGACACGATGCAACTCACGATTATGTTTGGTACGGTCAGCGGGCTTTTTTGGTGGCAAGTTGATGGGGCGCAGTTGGTCAACGACCTCAAGTTTCTCGGGCGAAATTAGGCTGATATCCTCCACCGAGCTGTGTGTTTTAACAAACTGCGGCATTCTGTCCGAAAGCTGCTGGTCGCGGGAAACCCGAGCGAGAGTCAGGTATGAAAGCAGCCGCTGCGTGTAAAATTCAGAAATATTGTTGCAAATGGCGCTATCGTTCTCAGTACTGGCGTATGAAGAGTCCGTCTCTTCCATGATGTCATCTGGCAATACTCGCAGCTCGGGGATAGCTTGTGGAATTCTGTCGACACTGAGATTCAGCCGGGAAAGCTTGCCAGGAAGTGGACAAGGCTTCATGGCCCCAGCCGGCTTGTATGGATTCTTGTTATCATCGTCGTTCACAATATCGTGGCGTGATAAGAGCATATTTGGTACAGACTCTGTTCTGCGAGCACGGTACAACTCGCCGTGGTTTTTAATTACCGGCACATTGAATACAAGATCCAAGTCATTAGTGAGGAGCTCATCATCCGCATCATTCTCCTCATATAGCTTTTTCCGGAGTTGCTTCCGCTCCTTGGTCTCTTGAGGGTTATAGTAGCGGGTCTTTGCACGCAGTAATCCAAACAGAGACGCAGCCGAGGCTTGCCTCGACAACAGCGGGAGCTGTTTGTGGTAAGAGGGCTGTCTTTTGATCTCCAACACTGATGACGTTGAAGAGGCACGAAGTTTTGGCGCAACAGGAGCGGAGCTTTCAAGATTTCCTGCCTGTAGCGATATTGTAGATAAAGACAGCGCAAGCTCGCCAAAGTCCTCTGATGTATCCTCTGCAGATCGGTTTTCGGCGATGGGAGTCACTGAAGGCCGCTGCAAGGGGACTGAAGGCAAGCTGGACTCACTCCCGCTGTATTTGTTACCCGAAACTGCCGAGTCTGTTGCTTTTGTCGCCAGATATGTGGAGTAGTTCGTCATCAGACTGAGGCGCGAGTCAGGCACGTCAAACGGCGTCAGCACCACCAGCACTGCATCGTCCGAGTCCTTGGTCACGTCTGTGGACGAGTCTGAGACGTTTGATGACGGTCTTTTCGCTGTTTGCACGGGCGCATTAGCCGCCAGGGGTAGCTCGGCCACGGGTGTGGGCGGTAACGTTTTTGCAGCTCTTTTCGGGATCACGAGGCCGCTTGGCAACAAATTGGCCGTCAGGGCCGTATTAGCGCCTATCTTCGTGAGATAATATTCGCTTGGCCTTTTCTGCTCGAGGCTATGAAGACTCAGTGTCAGGCCTGCCCGGCGCGGCACGAATCGCTTCTTGGGGGCTGCATTTTCAATGGAAATGTCGTACAAATTCTCGTTGAGCGAGTGAGTCGAGATATTTTGATGGTGCATTTTCCGTATGAACGTTTTCAAGCAAACAAATTAGGGTGTTTTTAGCGAGTGGAATGGTTGTAACAATTTCTGTATTGTGAGGGTGGGCGGGTGCTGCGGAGGCGGAGCCAAATAAAGCGTGGTCGATATTAGCAAAAGAAACAAAACGTGTAGGGAGCTGGCTAAACCTTTGGCTCTGTAGGAAGAAAAACCGCGCTTTGAGTCGTTTTAAAGAAGATACCGATCTGTTTTTTGTGGTCCGTTTGTTCTGGTGGAGTAAGGGCTGGATCTGGTTTTGGGTGGTACTCTGCAAGACAATCTACTGTGCGAAGGCTGGAACGAGGCGAGAACAAAAAAAATTAAAATAAAAATAGCTGGGCGCGCCGTGTCGCATGCGCCCGACGCGCGGCTGGCAATGCTGGCGTGTGTGTAGCAAGCCAGATTTCCTGCCAGCACAATTCAAGAATGAGAAAAGTTCGAGTAGGGCTGAGTTTTAGAAGGCTTTATTATTCAACATTATTCTATGATCGAGACTCTCTCAGGCTTGAAAAGTGTTTTTGTTTTCTTTACTAATTTCAATCGTGATATGGCTTAGGATGGTCAGATCGGATCGTGTTAAAAAGGGGCAGGGGGATTCCTATTCTCAGATCTCGCTCGTTTCCTCTTCGCGCGACCAAACACCGGCGGTGTTCTGTGCATTTCCTGCATCGTTTTGGCCCTTTTGGGACGTCACCTGCATGGATTGGGAACCACGAAGCTTTGTGCGACCGCGCCGGGGCCTCGGCTCCACTTTCCTTTCCGGCCGAACTCGTGACAATAGTGAGCAAAAGCATGTTTGTTTATCTCGGGCAGTAAACTTGAATGCATAAGATTTCGAATATTAAGGGAGGGGATATATTCATGTCATTTTTCAACGATAACCTACATTGTCGTATGCGCGCCCGTTGACATGTTGGGTCAGATTGCGAGCACTGTTCCTGGTTAGGGGGCGCCGGAGCAATCAAGGCGAGAAATATTATTGCGTAGAACAATATGTATAATTGGTTAAGCCGTCGTTCCACTAACAACGATAGCCATAGCTTGACAGTTCCTGGTAATACGATTTGTTATTGTTGAAAATGATCAAGAAAAAAAAAAACTAAAATCACTCAGATATAATTTTCTTGGCCAGCCCGTTTTGTTCGTAGATACATAACGCAGAGTAAACTGGGGATAGACTTTCCTCCCACTTTTTTCTCTGGGACACTTATCTCGGTCAATAAGCCAAGTCCTCAGTATCGGTTGCATGGCCCAAAATCGCTGCTCATCAGTGTACATCAACAACTTCTTTCTTCCATGTCACTGAAGGCTGAGAGCAATAATTGCATCCTGATTCCTGGACTAGTAATCTCAATAGAGCCTGTCTCTGAAGGTGATTTTCACCCTTTGTGAACCGCGACAATTGCTGTGAAAACGGATCAGGTAATCATCACAAAGTTCGAAGTTCTCTTCCCCGTTATACAAAAAAGCTCTGGAGTGGACTAGTTCCTCTTTGGGTTCCAAACGGAATCCAGTGAATGGTCGGTGTAATAATTTGAGCTTTCCCCTTTCAACGCCTAGATACCTCGAAGTGCCCGAAAGTGCCACAATACCACGAACGTCGTAATCAAAACTCGACCGGTTATCGCTAATGTACAACTTGTTACCGTATATGCGCAAGTTGATGTGCGATTTAGTATCGTTGAGTTGCGAGATAAACAAGTATCCAACGTGATTGGTGTCGTAAGCCAAAGCTGGAGTCAACAATAACAACCAGAACAATAAATGCATGATGCTTATTTGTAAAAAATTCTTGTGTGTGCGATTATCTGTGTGTGCCATGAATTCTGCGAGGAAACTACGGTGTATACATATTGGAAATTTACTTTAATTCCATGCTCATTTGCATTTTAGATTGTGCAATTCCGCTTACGCTTGCTTTGAGTCCGACTCAGCCATAAGCATGGATAAGGCTGTCTTCTGGTTCATTGTTGATGAGGCGTACTGGTCGAATTTGGTTTCTCGGCAGGTAACTCCCGACCGGAACCGCATGCGTGATCAAATTGTAAGGCGTGGAACTTCAACAGAAACGATTTCATGATTCCAGTCATCATGCCGGATCCCCATCAAGGGCAATGGTGGGTGGGTTCATGATTTGATTCGGGAAGAATACTGTTTGAGCGCGTGAACAGAAAACCACTGACAAAGTTATTATCGCAAATCGATATGAAAACAAAACTTTATAAATTTCCTGGAATTACAGGCTTCAAAGTCTCGCTGAAAAACAGCCTATGCAATATAGTGATAAACGTTCGGCGTGTCTGGGTCTCTGCGCAAGTACTCCTTTTCGATCAAATCCTCAATGCGCTGCTTGATATGCACCATCGGCGGCAAAAACCTATTCTGCAACTGCTTGATAATCTCCTCAATCAACTCGTTGTGTTTGAGTGTCTGCCGCAGTTTCATTGTGCGGACAATCGCTGCATTTATCAAGTGTTTCCGGCCCTCGTCAATCCCAGCCTGTACTTCGTCCGTCTCGTCACCCTTTTCAGCCGGCTTTGGCGCGTCCAGCTTCACCGTGAGTACCTTTACTTTTGTCGAAGGAGATTTGAACTTGCTGTTTAGCTTGAACTTGTCTCCTGGGTTGATATCCTTGGACATGGGCAGTTTCATCAAAAGACGCAGGCGCGGCGCAACCGCGATCGAGCGCAATTGCCGTTTCAAGTCGAATTCCGGGATCCGCGTGAGCTCCACAATCTCCTCATATGTCAACTCGCGATTCTCGCCAAACGCCAGCACGGGATCGCCATCAGAGTCCGTGGATTGAGGCGCGAAAAGCATCATGATTATACCACCATAAGTCGATAGGTTGATGTCGTAAGTTTTGGTTGGGTACGTGATGCGAAGATCCATCTGGCCGAATTTCGGGTACCAGAACAACGCCTTGTTATCGTTCCGTTTCCCCGTGAGCCAGAATTCCTCAAAAGTCTTCATCGTATTCCGGAGCTGCAGGGGCCATATGATTCCCACTTCGCCATCCGTCTTCGCAAACTCCTTGTGGTCACGTGTCATCAGTTTTGGCCATTCCGACAAATTACAGATCTTGAGCTCGAGCTCAGCCACAGATAGCGTGTTTTCCAGCACGTGCCGTTTCCATTCCAGCGTCAATTCGGCAGACAGGGTGACATCTTTCTTCATCTTTACGATTCTCTCCAAATAGTGGCTGCCCATGAAAACTTCCTCCCAGAGTTTTGCAAGCACGAGCTCCTCGATATCGCCTCCCAGCGCATTACTGGCGGATTTGGCATTTAGGAACCGTTTCGCAAAATGCGCTGCGTAATGCGCCTCAAATGAGTATTTGTCCTCCACCAACTTCAAAAACGCAATGGCTCTCGTCAAAAACGCCTCTGTCTCGTCGATGCTCACGTTTTCGTCGGGGGCGACTCTTTTCAGCGTGGCTGGACGCAGGTTTTGCTTGATGTGGTGGTCAATGTACACGGATAAAAGTTCTGCCGCGTTCAATGCAGGAGAGTCGGTTTTCTTCTTGTTGCGCCCGCTGGGCAGGTTAATAAATTGTTTGACGGAGGCAAATGCAGTAAATTCGATGGTATGATCACCCGAAAACGCATCCTGGACCACCTGGGCCATCTGTTGCTGGTACTCCAAAACAGTATCTATCCAGGCCACCACAAACGACGTCGAGGCGTAATTCACGGCTGTTTTTTTGCCGTTTGCGGTGTTGAGTGACGCCTGTTGCTCCAAATGACGAAGCACGGCCGCGGGGAGTTGTAAGCCTTGGGTTACAATAAGATCTCTCAATCTGACTTTGAGTCTTTTCCGTTCTGGGTCAATACGGCCTTCTAGCTCATATAGCATGCGTAACTCCTGCGTATAACTTGGGATGGTTGCAGTATCGGAGCCTAGTTTACTGATTGATGTGGCAAACACGGGCTCAAGCCAAAACAGGAGGCCCTGCATCTCCGTGGGGTATATCATCACGTGCTCCAATTTGCCCTTAATCAAAACATTGTTCATGAGCAGTATAAGCTTCGGCTGCGTTTCAGTACGTAATAAAGTGCTGCCCAGGGCGGCTAGAGCCTGGAAACGGGTCTCTTCATCTTTGATTAAGCGGTAAATGTCATGCAAATATCGCGTTCCAGAAAGTGCCGCCAACGCGTCATCTGCAACGGCGGAAAAGTGTTTTTCCGAGCGCAGAAGTAACTCTTTCTCAAACTCGTCGTGGTATAGGTCACTTTTGGCCTTTTCAGCGGAATAGCCGGGCCGTGGCCGGTCCTCAGAAACGATTTCGAGCATGCTCACCATTTGCACCACATACAGGCGGGTAGAAAGTGCCTCGACGCGCAGTTTTGCAATCTCCGTATTGAGAATATCAACCAAGCGGCGGGCCACGGTCATGCCATCATAGCGAAGAAAAAAATCATCGAAAAGCGTAATGCCTAGGTCGTATATGAGGAGTTTTTTGCATTCCTTCACATAGACGCGGTTTAGATACATCAAAACGTCACTCACAAACTTCATCAGCTGTAGATGTTCGCTCCATTCATCACACATGGCCTTGAGAAACGCCTCATTCGTGTTTGTTAGGGAATTTTGCAAGGTTTGTAACACTTTTTGGCGCCGTTGTTGCAAATGGTCGCCCACTAGGCTGGCCACATCGTCATACAATCTAGACCCATGCTTCTGCAACACTAGAGTATAGGCTATGCGGTACAATTGCTCATATGAAAGACTCGACACGTTCTTATTCTGGATATGCCTTATAGCATTTGCCAAAACGTCCCACAGCGAGTTATAGTCAAATTGCGCTTTGGTGCTGTCGTGCGCCGCAGTGAGTCTGCGTGGCGGCCGGATCTTCAGCCGTCTGCTGCCTGCAGGAATCATTGGGAGAAATTCTAGAGATTAATGAAATTTACGCTGTTTATTTCGCTGGCTCAGGTTTTTCACGTATTTTTAATGGTTCTTGGTGTGGTTTGCCCGGTATGTAAGCTTTCGGATCGGAAGCTCTAGCCTTGATCTCATTGCAGGCGGACGCGGGCCACGCACACCCGTACATCCGCCAGTATCGGGCCGGCTCCGGCTTCAAGCTGAATAATCAAAAACAAAACCACGGAATACGGTAGTGTGGTCCTGCAGTTTTTGTTTTGTTTTTTTATCTGACATGATTCGTTTGACTAAAGACAGTGAGCCGGATTCGCTTATTTAGCTCTCCACAAAACAATGTATGGTAATATATAGAATCCTCGCCAGCTAATTGTTCAAATCCTTCAATCAGGGTTTTATTTTTCTATTGATTTTTGCGTTCTACAGGAGATCACAAATCGTTTACAAGTACGCATGTACTGTTCAGAACCAGTGTCTGTTTCTTGAGGACCTTCCTCTGCTTGACAGGTTTCCCGTATTGGCAATTCCGTACGCCTTCTTAAGGTCCAAAGTATAACCTCGTTTGTTACGCTCAATCTACAGGTATCAATGCATGGAAACGTCTTTTGTCCGGTGAAATTGTCATAAGGGTTCGACAAAAATGACAACCTTTTTCGTCTAAAATCTTCAAAAGCATGGTGAATATTCTGTTCGGCGTGTTTTTTTTTTTTCTTCCCTTTGTGAGTGACAGTGAAGTGAGCAGCGCTACCAAGTAGAAAACTTTACCTGGCTTGAGTTACTTCCACATACGGATCCAATGCGTAGACTCTTTCATGTATATGTTCTGAGCTGAGTATGCTCTGTTCATAAGAAGCTTTTCCCTTGCGAAATTCCATCTTCATACATGGACCGGATTGTCCAGGGAAATAAACTGCGAATAGCCGGTCCAAACTTTTTATGTAACGATGGTCCATGGTGAAATTACAGCTTTCTCGAGCATTTAATTTTCCTTGTGATGCTAGTGACTGTATTTACAGGAATCCTGTCTTCGTAAGCCTGAAAAAAGTTACAAGAGTTTGTTTGACAAAAAGTTCGACGACCGTCTCCAAATTTCCGCTCGATGTTTGGCCCAATAAGTCTGGCGGATAATACAGACTTACCCAATAATGTTGAGCAAATTTCTGGGTTTAATGTTCAGTAATGTCACTTGAAAAGATAAAACTCATGGGTCCTGGGATGCTTGAAGACGACTTTGAAACTCTCAAATTTGGTGTATAGGTGGCCATGTGAAACTGTTCACAATTCGAGTTGGTGTACAGATTCCGGGGTCTTTCACGGAAGAGCTAGAAGCCATAAATTTACCTTGAATTTTTTTTTCTTTTTTAATCTTATTGCCTGATATCATTGTTGAAAAACTGGGGAGCCAAAAATATTCACCTAGCTCTCCACAAAACTATATTTATGTATGTGATGTGAAAAGGACCCTAGTCAAACAAACGAAAGACTGGTACATATACTCGTGTCTCACCGAAAAATGTAATTTCGAAAAGGTCGAAGTCGCTTCGAGGCATGTCAAGCGGAAATAGTAAAAGCTTTTCCCAGCATGCTTCTTGCCTGTCAAAACCCGTCAAAACCTGTTAAAACCTGTTTAAACCCGTCAAAACCCGTCGATTATTGCTATGCCGAATATAAAAAGGCTTCTATGATCAAGTTGTATCGTTCCGTTCTACCCACCGCGAAAAGACCTTTTGGCGCCTGGCTTGGTTTTTTTTCGTCAACTGCGTAAAACCAGGGTGTGTGTAGCTGGCGAGATTTTCCCATGGGTTTTCCTTCAATTCAGTGCATTTCAGCAAATCGTGCTCCGCAAAACAATTTGGACATACATTTGGGTGTTTGGCGAGCATCTTTCTGATGCGGAAAAAGTATTGCTCAGCAACACCTTGAGTGACCGTTTTCGAGGAATTCAAAACTTTATTGGTCCCGGTATCGACACTTGTATCTCAGTGGTGCATAGATTCCGACACTTCGAAAAAAGCGTCCCTGAAACCAATTTCTTCGACCATGGCATCAAATCTGGCTTTATATTCTTTGCCAACCGTCATTCCATCAAACTCCCTTGTCGTTTCCAAATATGGTAATACTTCTCTACCGAATTTCATGAGATATTCAGGAACACACAAATCAGAACGAACCTTTAGTTTTGTTTGCCAATATTCAATCTTCCAATTGGCCGTGGTGGGGAAGTTCATAGTGAGGCTGTGTATAATCTGGGTGGGCTTTATGAACGCTACAGATGCATAAAGAGCCTCTAGCATTTGTGCTAAGTCAATGATGGCA
Organism: Metschnikowia rubicola; assembly: GCA_030557065.1. NCBI lineage: Eukaryota > Fungi > Ascomycota > Pichiomycetes > Serinales > Metschnikowiaceae > Metschnikowia > Metschnikowia rubicola. Next base: position 9,503 of record JAKTVE010002517.1, on the reverse strand, counting down.
TAGAAAGCGTCCCTGGACCGGCCTTTCCAGCATCTGACCAATATCTGCAAGGCCTCCAAATCCTTTTGGAATTCAATAAAAAGCTGACCTCTTGAAAGTGGTTCGCTCATGATTTGAAGCACAGTAGCCTATGATGTAATGATGATACAATGATGTAAGCAGAAAAAGCGATGCCCGCGCGTAATGAATAAAATACAATTAATTGAAAGCAGCGGCACGGGTCGTACAAGTTCTCGTCCTACACTACGCAGAATAGACTTTCAAACTCTGGTCACTAGATTCTGGAAAATAACATGATTTTTGATATCCATTAAGACCCATTCTAAGGCTCAGTAGCTTTGATTAAGAACGAAAATGTTTTTTATTCTTCTATTTTTCGCAAGCCAAAAACAGTTTTCTGGATAAAATTGATAACTTTGCGATCCCTTTTTCGGGCCCAATTCACTCGACATACCGAATGATCTAATATTCTTTTTTTTGCTTGAATGCTTTCTTTTTGCTTGATACGTCTGATCCACTCAGCTAGCAAAAATATTAAGTTTTCATAAAATTGCTTTAAAGGAAAAAAAAATTTCATAAATGCTCATCAAAATATAAGAACTCTTACAGCACTATTATTAATTTATTGAAGAACAGATCTTCTATTTAAAAGTGAATATTCCTGGGTGAACCCTAAGAAGATCTCACGATCGAACACGTGAATTTGGAAAATGTTTTGAAGGTGCCATTTACGGGGTTTCGGTTTGTGTTATTGGACGGAAAGAAATTGACTGGGCTCAGATTGGCAATATGGACCAATCCACCACAAAATGCATGAAGTCACCAGTTTCACGAGTCAAACTAGGACTCTGACATATGCGCCTTACAGCTACACGACAGCTGTGTTTTCACAAATAAAGAAAGGAAGAAAATTTTACGGTGTTTTATTTTTATTTTTCAATGAACAAAGTAGTGTGTTCGTAAATGATCAATAACATCGGGTATAGCACAGAACCAGGCTTTGCTCTAATATATTACTTTATAGGTGAGAAATTCTGGCTTCCAGTCCCAATGCAGATTCATCACGCAAGAAAATGAAAAAAAAAAACTAGCCAAATCTCTTCCACTTTGGCCATACTTACTCTCATTGGTACGGCATTAAAAGATGGGGATATCTCTAGCTAACACGCGAAAAGTGGCTTGAGCCCTGATGAACAAGGATGTCAGAGCTGTACACCACTGCATTTACTTTAATTGATCTCTTTTATCTGGCAAAAAAGCCAAAGGATAGCAGAATTCTAGCTTAACCACTCCATGAAAATAGAATATACAAGATGTTGTTACCAAAGAACACTATTGCACAATGTCCCTGTTGCTACCTCTCGATTATCATGAGGCCACATTAATAATGTACCGCGCGGCCTCGATCGGCCGGCCGGTGCGGGGAGAGCGATACCGGCATGCGCTTATGCGCGGGAGGTACGGGTCTGCCTCCCAGCCGTCTCTCCGCTTGTCAATTCCGCCCCGCTGATTGGCCACGCAGGCCCCGCGCCGGTTGCGCGCCGGAACCGGGATGCGTCACCACGAAACTTTTCAGCGCAATAAATACCCTCGAACCGCCAAATCACCCTCAACCACAAATTCCCGAAAAACAAATATGCCTTCCCAAACACAGCCTAGAACCTTATACGACAAGGTGTTCGAGGACCACGTCGTCCACAAAGACGAGTCGGGCCTGCACCTTATTTATATCGACAGACACCTAGTACACGAAGTCACATCGCCCCAGGCGTTTGAAGGATTGAAAAACGCCGGCAGAAAAGTCAGACGGCCAGACTGCACATTGGCCACCGTCGACCACAATATCCCCACGGCGCTGCGTGCCACTTTCAAGAATGTTGAGACGTTTGTGGAGCAGGAGGACTCGAAATTACAGGTGATGACCTTGGAACAGAATGTGCAGGATTTCGGCGTCACGTATTTCGGCATGGACGACGATAGACAGGGCATTGTGCACGTGATCGGCCCTGAGCAAGGATTCACGCTTCCGGGTACCACTGTTGTGTGTGGTGACTCGCATACGTCGACGCACGGCGCGTTTGGCTCGCTTGCGTTTGGTATCGGCACGTCTGAGGTCGAGCACGTGTTGGCGACGCAGACGATCATCCAGACAAAGTCGAAAAACATGAGACTCAATTTCGACGGAGACCTTGCGCCCGGTATTACCTCGAAAGATTTGGTGTTGCATGCCATCGGCGTCATTGGCACTGCAGGTGGTACTGGGTGCGTGATTGAGTTTGCCGGGTCGGCAATCGAGGCGTTATCCATGGAGGCGCGCATGTCGATATGTAACATGGCCATTGAGGCCGGCGCACGTGCAGGCATGATTCGCCCAGATGAGGTCACGTTCAACTACATCAAGGGCCGGCCTTTGTCGCCCAAGGGCGCCGAATGGGACAAAGCAGTGAAGTATTGGCAGACGCTTTATTCGGACGAGGGCGCGCACTTTGACTATGATATCCATATCAAGGCTGCCGATATTGTTCCCACCATCACGTGGGGAAACTCGCCGCAGGATGCATTGCCAATCACCGCCAGTGTGCCGGACCCTGCGTCTGTTTCAGACCCAATTAAGAAGGCCGGCATGGAGCGCGCGCTTGAATACCAGGGCTTGCAGCCCAACACTCCATTGAAGGAAATCACCATCGACAAGGCTTTCATTGGCTCATGCACGAACTCGCGTATTGAGGACTTGCGTGCCGCTGCACGTGTTGCCAAGGGTCACAAAAAGGCCGACAACGTGAAGTTGGTTTTGGTTGTGCCTGGATCAGGCTTGGTGAAACGCCAGGCGGAGCAAGAGGGGCTCGACAAAATCTTCACAAACGCCGGTTTTTCTTGGCGTGAGGCCGGCTGCTCCATGTGCTTGGGCATGAACCCGGACATCCTAGACCCCGAAGAGAGATGCGCTTCTACGTCCAATAGAAACTTCGAAGGCCGTCAAGGTGCCCGTTCCAGGACGCATTTGATGTCTCCTGCGATGGCTGCCGCGGCCGCTATCAAGGGCCATTTCGTGGATATCAGAGAATGGGCTTACGATACTTCTGACGAGGCCGCGGTGCAGATTTCGTCAAGCGAGGACCAGGAATTGCAGGATGCAGTCTATGAACACGAAAAACAGCCTTTGGAGTCTTCAGAGCTGCTTGCAGACGACCGTTTGAAGGACATTCCGCAAGACACGTCCACGCAGCAGATCGCTGCTCCTGTAGGCGGTGTTGGCATGGAGAAATTCGAGGTTTTGACGGGTATCACTGCCCCCTTGGACAAAAGCAATGTTGACACCGATGCAATCATCCCCAAGCAATTCTTGAAGACAATCAAGCGTACCGGATTGAGCAAAGGGTTGTTTTACGAGTTGCGCTTTGAAAAAGACGCGAGCGGTAAAGATGTTGAGACGGATTTTGCTCTTAATGTCGAGCCTTACAGACACGCCGAAATCTTGTTGGTCACTGGTGACAACTTTGGTTGCGGCTCGTCTCGTGAGCACGCTCCGTGGGCGTTGAAGGATTTCGGCATCAAGTCGATGATTGCGCCCTCTTTTGGTGACATTTTCTACAACAACTCGTTCAAAAACGGACTCTTGCCGATCCGTCTCCCGCAAGAGATTATCTTATCGAAGTTGTACCCTGTGGCGACCGCAGGCAAGAAGCTTACGATTGACTTGCCCAAGCAGCAGATCTTGAGCGAGGATGGCGAGGTTTTGGTGGACAATTTCGAGGTGGAGCCGTTCAGAAAACATTGCTTATTGCATGGTTTGGACGACATTGGCTTGACGCTCCAGAAAGAGGAGTTTATTCAGGAATTCGAGGCTCGCAGGAAGGACGTGTTCTCATTTTTGGAGGGCGGTTCTAAACTCGTGAAGCCAATCAAGGGTGCTAAGAAGTCGAAATACGGCCTCAAGACGCAGGAGTGGTAGACCAGGGCAACGTGTGTATAGTAATGAAGAAAAAATCATGAGAATAGCTTGTAGACACAGAATGCACCAAGTGAGTGATGAAATCTGCCTTTTTTGCCCTATTATTACTGTTACGTCTCTGCTTAATTGATTTTATGAGAGTCTACCAATAGTGGAGAAAGATCTCGTGCCAGAAAATAATTAACATTCCTGGCTTCGATCTACGACGCAGTGCCATAAATCGGTCTAGTCTGCTTACGCCGTTTTTTTTTTTTTTTCTTTTTCTTTTTACAGGTTAGGTCCATGATAGATACTGACGAAGTTCAGGCAGGAGTTGCCCACAAACGGAGATAGGTGGCAAACCAAGTGAGTTCACGAGAGCAGGCGAGATGACCGAGAACGTATATAAATAGAAACCATCAGTTTAGCAATCAACCCTGGTGTAGCTCTGTGGTGAGACCAAGATCGACGAGTTGTAAGAATACTGCGGGACATTTTACCATGAGCGCGACCAAAGACAACCGTGGCAGCCTTATTAATGCCTTCAAGGGGTTGTGACAGCCAAAAGATGCTTCCACGGATTTAAGAGCAATTCTTTCGGCATGAGAGAAGGACGGCCAGGGATTTTAGCGGTGACAATTCACGACTAGATATCGAAAGCTTTACTTTAAAAAAGGCGGAAGAAGACTGTGTTTCGTACACCTTAGAGACAACCTCTTTCACAGATTGAACTTCGATTTCTAGGATTAGAAGCAGGTAAAGAAAAGAAAGAACAAAAAAAGAAGAAAGAAAAAAAAATGAAGTCAAGGTTTGATACTCGGGTTATAGAAACATACTATCTGAATCGAACTCGCTGACTGCAAGCCCATTATGGCTCACCGTCACACCGTATGTTTCCGTATTTAATGATGGTAAATAGCTTCTTTGGGTTTGAGGTTAGTTTTGTATTGCTTTTGTCACTTTATCCATTACCTCTTAAGGATGTAGAATTCCAAAAGCGGCATTGATTAGCTTCAACGCTCGTGGAAGGTTAAATTAGGTTCAGGCGCCACCTCATATTATGTAGCCAAGGCCAGCTTTTTTTTCATTTTCTTGGTTGGATATTATTACAACTATGATAAATACTTTTCTTCAATCTTTTGCTAAACACTGAACACCCAATATAACAAAGTATTTGGCCGAAGAAGTATACAACTTGAATCTCATTCAGCATCAGTCAGTGCGATTTTTGGGCCTCTTTTGTCAAAATCCCTAAGGTCACACATGACCAGGACGCAATCTCTGAACTAGCATTCAGGGCAATTTTTCCTTTAAGCTTTTGCTAAATATATACCATGAATTATCATGATTTTGTGATCGATAGCTGGATGCTTATAAGAAAATCCTCCATCGATATCCCATCCTATCCTATCCTATCCTACCCTGTTCATAACATCAAGTGGCCCTTGAGGATCTTTTCTGACGGTATTCTATGCAGTCAGACTGGTTCATAAGGATCTTGGTATAAGAATAAGTGAGATTCAATTTTTTCCCGAAAACTGCGCAGAATGTCCCTTTCCATGCAAAGTAAAACCAATATCACAATACACAGTTATCTTTTCTTGTCTAAGAAATGTGATCTTCAAAAGCAGGCAACAGGCCATACTTTATCTCACATCTGCGTAGGTAATCAAAATCTGACCGCGACTTAAGTGGTGACACTGACGTGATACTCTTTACACACCACCCCAGGATTCTACAAGCCTACGGCACACAACGAAAGTATTTTCTGAGAAAACAAAACTTCGCCATCCACACGGATGATGAAAAGGGACTAGTGAACGAAAATGAAGACGCTCTTTTAGGAAGGAAATGTCACAGTCTTTGGGTTCGCGCGCTCCCATACGAGACTGTATGCCAGACATTCAGAATCATCTCACCCCGTCAGTCAGTCAGTCATCCAATCTATACCCTTTATTTGCTAAACAGATAAAATAACAACGCTTTTGCACGGAAAGAACCTCGAGAAGAATCAGAAAAAAAAACCCCGTTTCTGCTTTTATATCACTTTCTCTATTTACACAGAAATTCACACGCTCAGGGCCCGAATTCTTCGCACCCTTGTAGCTAATTCGATTTGACCTTTTCTCATTTCTCAGTCTCACCAAAAAAGACGGCGTTAGCATCAATTTTTGATAATGAAACAAGGCCCGAATTTCGCCAGGCTGTTCCTGATACAATCGGGTATACAAAAAAGCAAAAAGTTCGGCACCGACACGGTGTCGTTGGCGGGCGCCTTGGGCCTACTATCGCCACAGAAGGACCTCACTAAAGGAGGGGAATACAAGCCGTCGCTCTTCAGAAACCTCCAGAAAGGGTCTGTAAATGAAGAGTATGCGAGCATTAAAAACATGCCGCCAATGAATTTTGGCATTCTGCAAGAAAAACATAAGAATCTGATTGCAAGCTTAATGGCAGACTTGCGGAACGCTTCTTCGCATGTAACACATGCCAACGCGGCGAAGAAAAACATAAAAACACACTTGAGACTGTTGACAAACGAAGATGAGTTGCTAGCCCTCTTAAAGTCGTCATTTGCGGACGAAGAGCTCTCGCCGCTGCTCTTGATGCAGTTTTTTCTCAACCGGCACCTTACGGATTTGTCTAAGCTTCCATTTGACGTGGCCAACCCTAATTTGGCTGTGTTTGAGAAAAACGGATGGACGCATATCAATTTCATCGAGCTCCGGATCTTGTTGTTGAAGAAATACCACGATTTGGGACAGCCTCTTGAGATCATCAAGATTCTCAAGAACAGTTTTCACTCAGAATTTCTTCCCGTAATCAAGACGCAGCAGATCCTGCCGTTCTATGAGCGGATTGTGTGGAAGTTCTACTTCGAGTACATTGGCCTCGGCGAAGAAACGCCAATGATTGAAAGGCTAAACTCACTCAGAAGCTCGTTTCTTATATGGGAAGCGGTCACAGCACGTAGCGGTGAAATCTTGGGGAAAATCGCGTCACAGCACGAGCTCACAAGGCCACAATTGCTATTCTTGAAAACCGTGTCTTGTCCTCCGGTGCAGGATGTGATTGACGCCGAGCTCGAACAGGGCAAATCGGCGCTTTTGTCAGGCTTCAAGAAATTGTCATGGAAGTTCAAAATATACAAGGCACGTCCAGTGCAGGATGTGGCGTCACGTGCATTTTTATTATCCTTGATTCACAATCTAGAGAATATCATTGCTGGCCACTTTGCTAATCCAGATAAGAATTCGGAGCTTACAACAGTGTTGAATGAGCTTAAAGAAGAAAGACTTCGCATGATTACACCGGAACCCAACGAGCCGGCTCAGGAATTCACGGCTCTGTATGCGCATTGAGCTCACGTTGAGGAATCATTCCTTTTGGGCATTACGTATCACGCGTATGATAAGGATATCTTGGTTATGGGGCGGTGCTCTTATTTCATATTTATGATTATATGTAGCCTGCATTGTGACGCTTCTTATTTCTTTCCTATATCGAAACTTATCCTGCAATGTGCTGCAATGATCCATAGAAGCCACGAAAGCAAGGGCTTGTGATGGGAGGTTTATAGATCTCTATTGATCATGACGAGATGAATGCTTGAGTATATGGAGTCCGGCACGTGACCTGGCCTCGAATGTCAGGCCTGACAGGCGATACAACCAAATTTCATTGGTTTGGACTTGAAATTTGACCGCTCTGGGCGTGAACTAATTGAGACTTTTCTGAGACTTCGCCTCGGGTTCTTCCCACTCGAAATCGGTCACTTTCGAGCATCGGGATCTGTCACAAATCCAGTGTGAGGTGCGAGAATGGCTGATCCAAATTGAAGCAGGGTGAATTCAGTAGTCGGAGTCTTCACCAGTGTCAAATTTAGTAAATACTGGAAAAATTGTATTTCTCGCTAATCCCTCTCGAGATTTTTGAAATCATCATCACGTTCAAAATTACGGTGCTGGAGTACTCGAAAAAAAAAACCTAAAATCCTAAGAATCATCTGATGCGCCGGTTCCGGCGAAACACGTGCCGTCAGCCGCGCGGTGCGGCTTTTCGTTATCAGATCTGAAATTGCAAGAACCCCAAATCATCCACATAAGTAAAATCATGAAGATCATTTCCGATGCGGCAGTCTCCGCGTACTTGCTTCATGATCTCAATAGGAAGTCCATTATGCAAATTCATATCCCGCTGCTTGTCTCCGGGCTCGAAATGTTCGAACAGTACCCAGACGCGGTTCCGGAGCGGACAGTGAGGCAATCTACCACGACCAATTCCGATACCACACACTTATTCATGCCATGTATTTTGCCTGAAACTGTTGGCGTGAAGGTCGTTAGTGGTGGCCCGTCGAATCTGCGGAAAAAACTCGGGTTTCAGGGTAGTGTGAGTGTGCTTAATGAGTATACAGGCGAATTGGACGCGGTGATCAACGCCAAAACATTGACTGCTTTCCGTACGGCGCTAGCGAGCTGCGTCTCGCTTGTGAAAGTGTTTGATCCGGATCTGGAAAACGAAAACTTGAATCTGGTGCTGGTTTTCGGCGCTGGGCCTCAGGCGTTCTGGCACGTGATCTTGGTCACGAGACTCTACCCAGCATTGTCGAATGTTAACATTATCAGTCGCTCTAAAGACTCGGCGCAGGCGTTAGTGCGTGATCTTGAAAGATTTGTGACTCAGAAATTGACCGCTTTCAGTTCAGAGCAAGACCTGAACGATTTAAGAGAAGTTGTGCGCAAAAGCTCTATCATATTCGGGTGCACGCCTTCAACAGACGCGATCATCAAAGAAGAGTACATAAATAACGACACTCAAAAGACGAAATTCATCTCGCTTATTGGCTCTTATAAGCCGCATATGATTGAACTTGACTTGGATTTCATAAACATGTTTTATTCAGGACAAGAAACCAAAGTTATAGTTGACTCCAAAAGCCATTGTTTGGCTGAATCGGGCGAGCTCATCCAGGGGAATATCCTGAAATCACAATTAGTCTCAGTTACCGAATTTCATCATGACAGTGAAAAAGATCGACAAAGTAGTTTTAGAGAGGTTAAAAGTGACCCAGGAGTGATTTTACAGAAATTGGTGGGGCTTTCGGTGATGGATATTGTGGTTGCGAAGCATTTGGCGCAGACTGTCGAGGGCAAAGTGATCGAAGACTTTTGAAAAGAAAACACCAAGTTTCGCCCCGTACATAGTTCTCGGCTATTATCTCAATGTACAAATGTTTAGAGCGTAAGTGCTAAATTATAGACTGTGTGGTTGAAATCTTGAATTTATTATATATCACGTGATGTGCATAGTTGTTAGGAGACCACCAGATGTACGGGTGTTCCGGTTTGGGACTAACCGCTTGCCCCATCAACTAGTGAAGGCCGCGGTAGTCAAGGTGGTTTAGTTGTATGCATGGATCTGGGATAAGGTCGTAGACTAACTCCTAACGTAGATCCAGTATAAGTCTAGCCTCTTCCTCAGATCCAGGGGCACACCCCTTCCTTTATACTTGACTACTATTTGTGTGAGACTACGGGAGTGTCAGACGCATGCCTGCATATGTCTGGAC
>JAKTVE010002516.1:0-27994 GCA_030557065.1 Metschnikowia rubicola | reverse complement strand
ATGTCAAGATACCAAAGGCCGGTAGAAAATAGTCGTTTTTGTTTCTTTTTTTTTGCCATTTTTGAAGATTTGCACCTTAATGTTCAAAAAGGGTCTCTTCCAGGTTCAGGGTCTCGATATCAGACTTGTTTGATCAAATCTTAGTGGGTTTATCAGACGGATTCTGGGAGGCCATGGCATATTTTGGGCTGAATGCTTTTGATTACACTTTTTATAATATCTAGTGAATTCTTGTTATTTTCAGCTCGTTTAGTTGAAAAGCCGGACCCAGATGTGATAGTTCTGCCAGAGTCGATCAAACCACCCAAATCAATTGCTTCCTAGACTGTTTTGTCCAAAGACTTTCAATATAGTGTATCATAATTTTTTTGACCACGAACATCAAGCCTTTGCAGAATGATGCATGGAAATAGCTCATTACTTTAAAATCTTCATTTTCAAAGAATAGAACATATACATATATGGTTTTGTCTGTTTTGGTTGAAAGCTGATCAGCCGGCTAGGCTTCATGTTATATAGGTGTGTTTTGTGCAACCCCACGTATCACAATCATAGACACATGGATGAGAAATACCAATAATGATAGGATTGCTTGATTTTTAGTTCTGTCAAAAGGCTCACAAGCCTAGCCATTCATTCAAGACCAATGGCCCTACAGGCAGGTCTAGAGGTTATCGTATAGAAGTACACACGTGAATCGTCAAGAGCGCCGCGGACACGGTCACAAGGCAGAGAAGATGTAGAGGTTGTTTGTGGCGGCAATTGCCACACTGTTCTCCTGTGGGTGCCACGAGAGGTGCAAGATACTCTTCTTGAAGTCAATGTAGTCGTTGTGGTCGCCCGTGCCAACGCCGCTCATCAAGCGTCTGCGCTCGCCCGTTTTCTTCGCCTTGAACGCGGATTTGTCCGCCTGCAACACGATCTCTTCCTGTGTGTCGTCGTCGCCATACTGCGGCGAGTTTGGGTACGCGCCCTGCGCTGGCGGGGCCTCGGTGTCGTCGTCGTGGTCCAGATCATCGTCATCGAGGGCGTTTTTACGCGAGAAGTCGATTTTCTGCGGCGCCAGGTCCACCGCGCTCGGGTAGATCATGAAGTTGTTGTTGTAGGAGCCGGTCATCACGGAGCGGTTGTCGCCGCTAAACTGCACCTCAAACTTATCGAAGATGGCGTCATTCTCGTAGGTGTCGCACAAGCGGTCACGCAAGTTCTCGTGTACTTGGATTGTCTTGAGCGGCTGCCGCTCCATGGCCAAGTCCCAGATCTTCACTGTCATGTAATCACGTGACACCACGTATCGCCCATCGTGGGAGAACTTGACGTCGCTGATCAGCGACGTGATCTCGGTGAAGAAGTTGTGCAGCGCCGGGTCCAAGTACTCCTCAAACACCTTGGCGTGCAGGTCACATAACGAGTTCAGCCGCATGTCGGAGAGCTTGAGCGTGCCCTTCAGCAGCGAGTACATGAACAAATTGCAGTGTTGCGGGTGGAATTCGGCGCTGGTGATCACCTCGGTCAACTCCTCCATGTTGGCAGGCTTGATGTCGACGATATTGAACAGCTGGTCTGGAATATCCAAGTTCCAGAGGTTGATCCGCAAGTCATCCAGCGAAAGGTATGTTTCCTGGTCCAGATTCACCGAAATCAGGTTAATGTGGTAGGCGTGTGCGTTCAGGTAGATGCGTTTTGGCTGCGCCAGGATCAACTTATCGTGGAACGCCATCTTGGGGAACTTCAAGTCCAGCAAGCCCATTTTCGCGGGCAAATTCGCTGCTCCATTCAAGTTGTTTTCACTCACCAACTTCACCTGCCGTTCCAGCACTTTCCACAACTTGATTGTCTTGTCGTTCGTCAGCAAGAGGTACAACGCGTTGTTGGAGCTCTTGAGCCACTTGATCTTGTTGATTTTCTCCTCCACCTCCAACGACTTGAGGTAATCGAACTCGGCATCGTGACTCTGGAATTCGGTGAAGAACTTGTATTCACATGCATTCTTCTTGCCCTGGTTGCGTTCAAACAACACCACGCGGCCGCCCTTGTCGCCCGTGGCCAAGAACTGGCCCGTGCCGTCGAATTCGACCGTCGATATGATGTCTGCCTCGGTGATATTCTCGACGTCGCCCTTATCGCCGAAACACTGCGAGAACTTCCATTTGTGGTCCATGGTCATGCTTTTGCGGGCTGGTCATGCAACGGCGGGTGCGGCCGGGTATATGGAATGGCGTTCAAATGTGGAAAAAATTGGCGGAATTTGCGCTCAATGTGACGGGATTCACTGCTGGTGTGGGTTCTCGTCGGCGTCTGCGCTGGGGCCTGGTGAGGATATAATCAGATTAAGGCAAGGAAGCGCAGGGGATGTGTGGGATCGGAAAAAACAAAAGAATAAAAAAAGACTGGAGCTGGGAGTCACTAGAAAGCACAGGATCCTGTAATTTTTTGGTCTTTATTTTTATTATTCAAGCCGATATGTATGCTCAATTGGGTAAGTTAAACGGATCCTTCCAGTTCTAGCTCATGGGTGAGGATCCTGGCTGCTCACGTTTTCTCGCTGCGAGCGCTGCGCTGCCTGCCTGCCTGCCTGCCTGCCTCACCGCTCACTGCTTAGTGCTCTCCTCCATACATATGGCTACATTTATTAGACCGTCATGGCTTAGCGATATATGGTCAATTTTTGACATTTCTGACTCTTTTTTTTCAAAATTGATTTTAGTGAGTCATTGGGAACTGCACAGTATAATTGTTTTTATTTATATGCAAATATTGATGGAAATTGATGGGGGGTCTTTTTCCTGCCTGGCCCTGTTTCTCGCTCTCTTTCTCTCTCTCGCTCGCTGTGGCGAAAAAAAATCGGGGCCTTCTTTTGTGAGGGGCACCGCAAGCGACGTCACCAGGTGGACGTCACCAGGTGAACGGGTGCACAGTGCACATGGCCGGGCCAGGAAAGCTTACTACTGCCAGAAACCCGCACATACTGTGGGAAATAGGTTTTGTGTTTTCGGGTTGGGGCTTCGATTAGGAAATTGAAACATCAATTTTTTTTTATGTTGAATCTGGCCAAATTCTCGTGGTTTTTGAAAAATTACATTGCCATAGGATGAGACGATTTGATTAGGTATGGCTGCCGCGAACAAGTGCTGGGGACATGTTTCTTCTAAGCAATAGACTATTTTTTTTTTTCCTCTGCAACAGTTTGAACTGATTAGCTTTCTTTTTTTGCTCGATACATCTCATTAAGGACTGAAAGCCAGAGTTGCTTACCTAGCTCTTCAAAAAACTATATATGTATGTATATAAAACCCTAGCCAGCTTCGCTACCAAGTCAAGCTCTGATATCTTGGCCTGGCTGCGTATGAGAATTGTCAACATGTTTAACCTTTTGCTTATTTCACTCGTATAAGGTGAAAAATTCATTTGTGTGGCATTAGCTCGGTCTTTATGCAACATTCTTGTGTGCTCTGATCTGCGAAACTGAGGGATGTATGAATGAGCGTATCTCACACGCCTGCGGTTCTAGTTGACTAAGCTCGAGACTCACCAGATTAGTGACGGTACTGATCTTACCGAATAAACTTACAGGGTTTTCTTTTCGGTGCTTTTCTCACTTGAATCGAAGTGTGTAGGAGACACGTGATAACCTCCTAGCTAGCTGTGATACGACGTTGCACTTACACCTAAAAGGTGGCTTCCATGATGGGAGAGCTCTAAAATGACAAGATATACATCTTTTTGTAGCAGTGAAAGCTTGATTGACGTTTTTGGCGGAACGAAGAATGTTTTGACCACATGATACTTCATGGCTTCGTTTCTCACAGAGTAAACTGCTAACTTCCTAGTTGGGATTGGGACCGGAAACGTGAGAAAATGACTTAAGCCGCACTATTAGCGTTTTTGACATGTTGAAATTTCACAGATCCTAATTTTTTCCGGTATTTTGCCCTTCCCTGGTCATTCTCATCAGGGTGTTCACAGAAACAACTACTGCGTGATCATCTGGATCCAGGCCCTGCAGAGCTGATGCATTAAGCAGCAAAAACTACCATGATCTTGTTCTTCAGTCAGAATTCTGGTACGGCCAGTCGGCCCAGTAGGAGTTTTTTAGGATTAGTCAAGAATTTGTCCAAATCTCGTTTGGTACATGTGGTATTTAAGTACATGTCTTCGATCTGTCACCAATTGACAAAACGATGCCACAACAACAACAGTCATGGCAGTTGATAGACGGAAAACGGGCAGCCCGATTACAGCACATTAGATACTTTTTATATTACAGTCGCGAGACCTATTTGCTAGTGGATGGACGTTTAGGCGGCCTTCTTGGCAGCGTCAGCAGGGGCAACCTTCTTGTCCTGAGTGAATCTCTTTCTCTGAGGAGGGGTTCTCACTCTTCTGTCGACTCTGGATCTGACTCTGACGATTCTGGCGTGAATAGCACACGAGACACAGTAGTGCAACTTGTTGTACAACTTTGGCAAGGCGTACTCCTGGTAGACAGAAGCCTCAGACAAGTCTCTAACGGCAGCAGCCTCAACCATGTTTCTGATGGTGACTCTCTTGATGGCCTTGTCCTTTGGCACGCATCTGGCGCAGTTCAAGCATCTGACGGGCTTGACGTGGCCTCTACCCTTCTTGTTTCTACCGTTGGAAGCTCTCTTCTTTGGCATGTTGCTGTCGGGGTTAGTAAAAAAGCAATTCAAGGGGGGCAAATGAATGACCCGTCGGCGGCAAACACATTATCATGCTATATGCTGTTTGAGAAAACGATTTGGTCACGATTTTGAGTCCAGTGTGTGAAGAGATTTGGCTAGATGCAAATCTCCAAAATTATCTATGGTGATAAGGCAAATCAGGCCTTAAAAGTCTCAAATTTTGGCGTATTTCACAATAAAAAACTCAGCCAGAACCCGATTTCTTTCATCCATATGGTCAAGTGGTGTTCACAGGCGCCAAGGCGTTTCACCAGCCAAAATGGGGCACATTTGGAACATACCTATTTGTTATAGAGAAGAATCTAACTGGAAGGAGAGCTGAAAAAATTTGTTCTTGTGTAGCCTGGTGCGCGGGCACTGGCCGCGACTGCATATGACGCGCAGAGGCCTGGTCACGTGCGTAGGGCTCAAGCCCTAGAGTGCATATGGCCCATGGCGATACAGACATTGCATGAAATGAATTGAGTTTTGATATACCGCGTTTTTGTACCTGAATCTGTGAAAGGGACATTATTTGCTGGGGGTTTGTAGCTTAAAGTGCATGTGGTTTGAGTAATAATAGGCTGCTTGTGAAAATCCGGCCAGAGTTGTAGGTTCTTTTTGGTTCGACAGTGTATATATTGGGTAATTGGGGCGCCTGTGACGCCTGTGCAGGATCTATATAGTGATTGTCACAATCGAACAAGAATGATGGACGAGAGGTGCAACAATTTCATAAACTAACCATACTAGGATGATCAATTTTGAGCGCAATTGTAACTAAGGCTTTTGCTAGTGAATTTGAAATCAAATTCGAGGCAAACTAGCGATACATATGCCTTAAAAACCCAGTTTAAGTTGAGGTCAAAAAAGAGATGTAAATTTGTGGTTTTGAGAGAACCGGCCGTATTTTTGGAGATCATGTTAGGTTATCGGGGCCAATATTCTGTTTCACGGCTCATTTGCCTGCTCGCACTATCATGCTGACACGTGAAAGTATCAGATCCATGGACTGCAATATACTCAGATCACGTGACGCGTCCGTCGTACATGTGATCAGATACCTTTTCAGGCGAAGTATCCGCTTGATCAGTGTCTCATCCACTTGCGATAGATCGGCTTGAATCAAGTATTCTGGTCTCCTCCAACCGGACTAAAGGAGAAGGTGACTTTTTCGGTGCCGTTTGAGTGGTGGGAAACTGTCCCAGTGCAGTCTAGAAGGAAGGGGGGAAGATGCATCATCTACGTCACGTTTCTGTGATGAATTAGCCCAATCTTAAAGTTTTTGCAACAACCGGTTGCATTTGACGAATGCAGTAAAAAAAGTCACGTGGATGATTTGAGGGACCATCAATTCAATGGGGATATAATTTGGAATGAGCATTGATGGTCCAAGGACCTGCAGATATTGCGTGGCCACGGAAAGATCGACAAAAAAAAAAAGGTCTAAAATGGCTAAAAGGGTCATGGGTAAATACAAAATCGTGGTTGCCATAATTATAAAAGTCGGAAATGTACCGATTTTTTTCTGGCTAGTCCCTTTTCCAGGTTTAGTCCATGTGTCTCACATATCTCATGTCTTTATTGGTGGCTCGTAAGTCGCACTCTCACACCCAGAAATTTGGGGCCAAAAGATAAGGGCCATGTGGGATGTAAGAGTGTATAACAGAATAAAATTGTTCAGATTCAGCACACTAAAAATCTTGATTTTGATGAGGGAAAAAACAGAAAAGAATCACTCTGTCGAAAATAAATATCATCGACGATGGAATCAAAAAATTCTTTCACCGAAACATTGTTTTTTTGACTGTTTTTGTCAACACTCAGAACACATGAACAAGCTGGTATCATGATCTATCTAACACGCCGATAGACGGGCGCGCAATCCGCAACAACCTAGCCTCCCTAATGCCCAATGCCCACTGCCCAATGCCCAATGCCCAAAAAAAAAAAGGCCCAATGCAATTCCAAAAACACAGTCATATTCCAGGACGCAAGTCCAAACAAAGAGCATACCAAAAAATGGCAAACATTAAACAATTGTAAGGTCATTTACCATTGATGAAGGGCCCTTTCCACCATAAACTTGTCACGTGACGTGTATCACGTGCACCACCAAAGGCAGTGAGATCTGGCCAATGAGCAATGGGTGTTTCGCGCAGGTTGCCTGATTTTTCTCACCTTCATCACTGTGTACATACAATAGATTGCATTCCACGTTAGTGTCTCTCACAAATATATATTCAAGATGTATGTTAAGTCCCATTGATGATGATAATTATGCTCGGCGGTATACTGGGATGAATTTCTGGGCTCAAAATTTCCCCAAAAGGCTTGCTTTATGTTTCTTAATTCGCTCTAAACGAGCCCCATACCAGTTGCGAGAAAAGGACGAACACAAATTATTCAATGTGGCTTTTTTTTGAAATCAGACAAAGTCGTGCTTCGAGTTCACGAATTCTATATTGTTTCACAAATGTGATCCGCCCCTGTGGATTTTAAGGGCCTTGTTACTTCCAGACTTATCGCATTATCCATGACTTGTTAACCATTTTCAGTGAGGGCCAACAACACGCGAGAAACAGAGCAAAATCTAGCTCAATGTTCGTTTTTGACGCTTCATGAATGTTTTGAAACGATGCTCGAGCTTTATTATCAACAAAGACGGCCCAATGAGGTCAAAATATACCCCGAAAGACCAAGCCCAAGAACCACACTATTGAATGCCATTTCATCCAGCCACCCAAAGTCCAGACCGGCCAATGGTATCCATTAACCCAAGATGAATGACCCCGATTCATCCTGAACCACTCCTTTAGGCCCTAGCCGCCGAGCAAAAGGCGTTCCCCGCAGTAAGTACTAACATGCAGGCTTTCTCGTACATTTTTCCGTGCTGCCAGACAGAGCAGAGCGTTGAGCTCATCTAGAATTGTTTTCAACGGCACCAAATTGCAGTCCAAGACCGCGGCGAACTTGGCCGAGGTCACAGGCCCAGACTCGTCGTTGATTGGTCCAGGTGCCAAGCCCGGCACGATCCCCACGGATGTCGACCAGGCCACCGGTTTGGAGAGATTCGAGCTTTTGGGTAAAATGGAAGGTGTGGATGTTTTCGACATGGAGAACCCGATTTTCGAGGGTAAGGGCACGATGAAGGACCCTTTCATGGTGCCCACGTACATTGGCTACCGTTACGTAGGCTGCAGGGGCCACGGCTCGCAGGAACACAAGCCATACTGGATGAAGGTCGAGGAGGAGAACCCTGGCCGGTGCTGGCAATGCGGCTCCGTGTTTGCCGCCAAGTACGTTGGCGAGCCGGGCCACAATCACCACTAGACTGGATCTTAGCGCACATATTCAAATAAAAGACAACGACACGACGCGAGACTATGTGTAGGAATCCACTTGTTTGTTTGTTTATCTGGTGAGTGAGTGAGTGAGTGACGAAACCGGGCGTGGGGTTTATCGTTTGATTGTAATTCACAGGAATGGTATATCCATGAATGGGTTGACTATGAGTATTTCAAGAATTTTCTTCGGAATTTTATCAACAAAGTCAGGAACTGAAATACAAATTTGGATTGTTTTTTCTTTCTTTCTTTCTTGCTTGATACATTTGATTGGGGACTGTGAGCCAGATTTGTTTACCTAGCCTTCCACGAAAATCTATATGAATATACATATATTCAAAACCACAGCCACAATCGCTGCCATGGTGCGCAGAGCAGAGCGATAGAATGCGGTAATTCTTCTTCAGCCCGAAGTGACATGGACACTTGCTGGAATCGCCATAGATACGTGTCTATTCTTGGATCGGAAATAGCCCCGAAAGTATTCAATCTAGTCAATGTCACCACATATATAATTATATTTGTCTACGTTTATCCGACGTAACGGTTTATTTTCATCCTTCGCAGTGTCATCTGTCACAATCTAGACGCAGCCGTCATCTCACCAACCGAAGACCATGCTTGTCTAGGGCTTGGGAAATGCACTCACGAAAATCCAAAGAGAGGAAGAAAAAAGTGAATGATCACTAGCCTTACCGAGTCAGTCTTCTCAGTATGACAGATAAGGCATGTCCGAAGCTTTTCATATCATTGCGTAGCGCGGGTTTACCTAATTGTCCTCTGGTATATATGCGGTACTTGAACAATCCTAGAGTATGAAGCCAGCCTTCTAGGATTAAAAATGCAATAATCATCTGAATCGAATTATATATCTACTCGAACAAATATATACATATATGTATCTTGCCACGACTTATCACCTGGCGGTGTCAAGCATGAAAGTACAAGTCAGTTTCTCGATAAAACGTGACTACCTCACACACTAGATAGTTCAAGTTTTGCGTAACAGAAAAGAGCACTCAGGTCGTTATGTTCACGGCACATTCTCATCATCAACAGGTACGTGTTTTCTGAAAAACCAAAACACTTAGCTAGATCGGTCTCACTTGTAGGGAAGGGACTTGTATTCGTATCCTGCCCTGGACCCAATCATCACGGGTAAATGCGATTTGTGAGTAGATATGGCTAGGAAGAGGTGGCGTGATAAGTGAGAGAAAGCCCATCACCGAGAGAGAGAGTCTTTGATGAACACGTTTTGAAGCTTGTATGGGATTGTATACACGGCCTTCAATCATCAGGGAAGAAGGGTTCAATATGTTCTTGAATTTACTTGTAGATTGGTTTATACTGATTTTGGCTTGCAAAATATATGTAAGCGGTCACACAAATCCGCTGAAATTCGTCTATGCCCGCTTTCAAAGACTAATTCAAACAGCTGGACCCACTGTAAAGTTACGACTTACAACCTACGCAAATGGTGTGACTGGATCATGATGTGCTTGTATCTTGGGATCTGTAAAAGTACATCAGAGCCATGGTCCAAGACAGAAAGTTACGTCAGAAATCGCTCAAAGGTTGATGGAGTATTTTAGTCGGAATCAATTATTGGATTCACGCGCATGGGTGAAAATTTTGACTGTTTTGACTCCCCACGAAAATTTAGGTTGATGGAAATGGCGCTCACTTCTGCATGAAGAGACACAGAGCTGAATGATGGTCCAAAACAACATCAATCCTTTTTGATGACATTGAAGAACATTACTAAGATTGATTTGACACCTTTTTCTTCAATTTTTGAGTTATAGAATTAGGCCGCAAAACGCAAACAACAAAATAATGAATAGATCAGCATCATGACAACCAGTTGCACATGTTTACGGGAAACTAAGTGCACAATACTGGCTCCACAGTCCTTAATAAGATGTACTAAGCAAGAAAAATCAACAAAAGTAAAGAATTTAGAAAAAGTTACAAACTTGTCAGATTTTTACCCCGTAGTCTGTTATTGTTGTCAGCGTATGCAGAAGTGGCTATACTGTATATAGTGAGCAAGATGCTTAATTGGCTAGCAAAAAGTACCAACGCCAGATCCAAACGTCCCCTCATTTTCTATGACCAGGAACGAGCCAAGGCTATTAGAATAGAAAATCGCAGCTGAGTCTGATATATTGACATGTGATAACAAGTCCAATTTTTTTTTTTGTGGAGAAACAAATCGTATTTTTGACTATTCGCGGCAAATCTCGATGCCGCGGTACTGCATGTAACAGCAAAACTTTCTTCGTGCACCAAAAACCAACGTCGGACAGATCTGCAAAATCGTCGAAATTCAACGAAAAGTATACCCATCTGAATGAAAAATCATAAAACAAATTGCGCAAGCCCGGAATCGAACCGGGGGCCCAACGATGGCAACGTTGGATTTTACCACTAAACCACTTGCGCTTCTTGTTGTCAAAAATAGTATCAAAAATGTGCCGATAGCATTGGACGCACGGCGGTTTTGGGTAGGGGGTCCAAACAGGTCCGAGCAGGTCCCAGAAAATTTGGAAAAAATAGAATGTTGGAAAGTCTAAGATTGCTAAGCGACCGAAATAAAAGCTTGCGCGATGAGAATTTAACTACGGTTCAAACTCCGAACTTGCATAGGGCACTTTTATGATATTCACCCTTATTCTATATGATGTAAACATTTTGCGCTTGTTTGGGTGTGCCTGGCATACCATGACGAGAGCGTTCTATAGTGTGATATATCTTACAAAAAAAAAAACCCCTATCATACTCGTTCTGACTCAAATCAAAAACGCCTTAGCTGCAAAACATATAGTTCCAAGTTTTCAGCCTTCATGAAAGCTGTATCTACGGTGTATTCAGACCGGCGCCGGAAGGTGAAGAACAGTGCTAGTCTCTTTCCCCTCCTAAATCAGCTTTTGTCTCGCGTTCTTGCCCATAGGTCGATGATGACAGTACGATCATTCTGGGTGGTAGATTTCGCACTTGGTTGAGGTCTAAACGTGAGCTAATTCTCCATTCTTTGGTGAGAGATCTCGTACTGATGAACCTTGAGAAAAAATCAGAAAAATCTCATAACACACGTTAGTCTCTTCTTCGTTTTTGATAATACTCGTTCAACATAAAGTCCCGCCCGCGTATGGATTGGTCTCTCTACTTACATTCTTCTCCCAAGCCTGTCCGGGGATATATTACCTCCTTTTCCATTCCACACTTTTTTGATGTTTCGGTATAAACACGAACCGTGAAAACGTCTCAAGAATAAATGTACTGGTTTGATGTGCTACAACTTTTTTTTCCTATCTCTATTTCTCCTATCAATTTAGAGATCACACCGAGCGAATTAATGCGGGGGTTTCCAGTCATATGTATTTGATCGGCCAGTCTCCTTTTTTCAATCTTCATTTCTATATAGATTGATGACACCTTATCATTTTTGAAAACTTTCCACTGAATAAGTAACCTACTCGAAAAAGAAGGTATGGGACGGTCTTGTGATCATCATCTGCCAAAACTGCACGGATTTTTGGTTGCCCATTTCAACTCCATTCCCGCGAATATTCTTTATTTTGAACGTGCTTGCAGAAACTGCCAAAAACACCAAACAAAACCAAAATTACAGCTCGCTAACCTTCACATACCTTCAATTTGACAATTCAGTAAATACCCAGAAAAAAAAAGGTGCTGGCCGATCTGACCATGTATTCTGTATTCTGGCTTGGCCGTGCCGTAGGATCCCAGTCAGATATCGGCCAAGCCAAAAGTTCAAAAAAAAAAAAAAAAAAAAAAAATTCAATAGAAAGAACTTTCTTCTTGTGATATCAGTCCAGGCTCTGTGATTCAAAAAAACATGAAAGAAGAGCATTCTCATTATCGAAACCCCCAAACTGGACAATGAAAATGCCATAGAATGACGTAAACCACCGTAAAACTCTCGCACATTGGTTTGCGAGCACGAACCAAGGATTCCCAAAGCTTCTACGCGTGAATTTGGCCCGATTTGGAAATAGCCCGGCCGAAGCGACTCTTCAAGCACATGTTGCCATTGTTTATCATGCACGTAAGACAAAGGCGCTGCATATAAACCATGAACCTAATTTAAAACTTGACATTTGCCTATCTATCCCAAAAAGATGGGTTTGGCAGGGGGCTGTGTCGGCAAAGCTCCAAAGAGATATATACAACAATGGATTTGTAAGCATTGTAGAGAAACTTGCTCGACCTAAAACAATTGCCATGCTCTTGATTGTCGTATACTTGTTTTGCACGGTGTTTGCAACAGCCACGACCGGGTGCAAACCAGCGAAAATCAACTACTATGGGTTTGTGGCGAGAATATACAGATATCATTTGAATAGCCACATGGGATGGCACCCTGATTTCTTCAGCGACCACTACAAACGGTACCACTGGAGCCATGGCGCCGAAAACCGTCTCAAGAATAATATTTTGGAACAAAAACCACTCAAAGTGGTGAAAAAAATCAAAAATATTAATTTCGATATTCATGCTTCGTCGTATGAAATCGTTCACGGCGAAGTTTACGGCTACCCTATGACTGTGTCCAACTTCACCCTTGAGTTGAGTGGATATTTCCGGGCACATTCCACTGGTACCTACACGTTCAGGTTAGCGGCAGATAACGGTGCAACGTTGCAGTTTGGCTCAGGATTGACCTGCTGTGATGATGCTTCGGGCAGTGTCAGCGGGAAATTCCATATCGAAACAATGGGCCCACACGGAGGCGGAGGAAACACTGCCAAGAATGTCCACATGGCGTCATTTGACCTCACGGAAGGGATCTATTACCCCGTGAAAATAGTCATGTTCAATTGGCGCGGGAACGCCGGGCTCCATTTAAGCGCCACCGATCCGCTGGGAGAAACCACCACTGAGTTTGGACGGGCGGTGTTTCAGGGCAAGTTTGACCAAAAATGTACCACCACAGTCACGTCTGCGTGGAAGAAAACGTTCACATCCACAAGGACCCAACTTGGTGCACTGACAAATACCGTGGTTGTGAGAGTGCCCAAGGCAACCATCACACGGACAATAGCAGGCCAGCACACGTATGCACTCACACGTACCGTGACTGGCGAATTGACCAATACTGTTGTTGTGGAAAAGGCATCAAGCGCGCCGCCGGCTGTGAAATCATCGAAAAAGCCTCTTAAGAAAACTACCGCTCTGGAGAAAGGTCATGAAAAGCCAAGCCTGGCCCTTTTTGGCCGCCCCAGTCCAATCGAAGTGTCTAAAACGCAATCTGAACCAGAAAAATCGGCCGTTGTGAAACCTCCGGCGCATCATAATAAGCATAAGAACCATTTTGAGTCCACGTTTCATAGGAAAAACGCGCTGCACGAAAAAGGTGGGTTTTTGGCACTTACGTGTATCCAGAGTCTTCTTGGAAAGGCCAGGCGAGCAGCGGATTTGCCCGAATACTGTTTGCCTGAAGAAGGGGAAACGTCTGCTGCGTTGCTAAATGATGAATTGTTTGATCCCTCAATTCTCGAAAATCATCGTGATATAGATGGCTTGGAACATAATGCGGAAAATTTGGGATTTGATAACTCGACAGATATCGTCAGTAACATGGACGAAAAAAACGACCCAGATTATGAGAGACTTTTCAGCGAACTCATGCGCTTGGAGGAAGATTCGGATGG
Source organism: Metschnikowia rubicola (assembly GCA_030557065.1). Taxonomy (NCBI): domain Eukaryota; kingdom Fungi; phylum Ascomycota; class Pichiomycetes; order Serinales; family Metschnikowiaceae; genus Metschnikowia; species Metschnikowia rubicola. The sequence continues at coordinate 14,287 of JAKTVE010002516.1, read as the reverse complement.
GTTTTCGGAGCAAGAAAACATGGAAAACTCTCCAGAAAGTGTGCAGATTGATTACCCCGCTGCCAAAACCAGTTTGATTTCAACCTTTGGAAATATGCAGTTAATCAGTTCTTGGCTGGAAAGTGGTCTTAAAAACACCAAGGAATCCAGGACCACAGGAGCGATTTCCACAATTAGTGGCAGTTTTGACGGGTTTGATGCAGGCAATTTGGGTGAGGATGCAAATCTGAATTTAAATTCACACCATACAATGGTTCCGCCCAATCCCAATGTGGAAGATGCGGCGGCGCTATCTCTCAGACGTGACCAATTGTTTTTGGCCCTTGTGAGAAACCAGGAAGCCGCCTTAACAGCTATTGAACGTGACCATCCTCGATTTGAGAATTATGCAATCTCCAGTGGTAGTATGTTTGGCTTGAGCGCCGCTGGATCAACTACACAAAGGGACGTGGTTCTGGAATTGCCTTTAATGAATCCAGCTTCGGTCATTCATGTTACGGGTTTGCAGCCAAAAGAGCCTGAAATGAGGAGCACTCTTATTGCTGACAATTCAGCTTTGGATTATGCTGCAGAGCCCTTGCCCATGTCAGATGCAAGCCCGTCACAAAGCTTCATGGATCAGAAGCTTGAAGAAAGCTTGATGGGAAATGCGGTTGTCAGCAGTGGACCTGAATTTGAGGAAGTATCGTTCTATTCCAATGATGAGTTAAGCATTTCAAGTATTGGTTCTCAATCAGAGGTATGGAACGAGTCAAACGCTGAGCCACAACCTAGCGTGGTCTCGAATCTGGAATTCCAAGAGCATAGTGAGAATGCTGTTTCCTTTCTGAATGTCGTCATTGGCCTTGAATCAACGAGTCATGCTATGCACTCTTCATTCTCTGGTGCTATTGCTGGAAAGCCACAACTGGATGTGGCTAAGGGACATATAGCTCCGGAAAAGGCTGGCCAGGTATCACAAGCATACGACTTTGAAAAAGAGAATATGCATCGGGAAAGCTTATCTCTGCTTCCAGACTTGCCATTGTCTAATAACATTCATGAAACATACACTTGGGGCTCTGAGAGTGCCGGGCTGGCCACAGGTTCAGATGTGGAGCCAGTTCAAACACTTCTGGCTGCATCTATGCAAAACTTGAAGCTAGTTGACACAAGCCTGGAGAGCGTGATTACCCCCTTGGAGGAAGAAGTCATACATAACACCGGCTTTGGTGTTTCATTGGGTGATCGAAGCCACTTGAGCGGGCTGGGCGGGAAAATGGCACCTGAATTGTTGTTTGCAGAAGAGACAGCTGGAGTTTCAAACGAGGACAACCTTCCAAAGTCTGAGTTTTCGAATAGAACTTTCGACGCGGCTAAACTTCTGAAAGTTGAGGGTGTTTCGACAAATCACAGTTCTACGCCGTCTCCCGGTCTTCTCAGCTCCAATATTCTGCAGCCAAAAGAGACGGGCACGGTTGGTGAAGATTCAGATATGGTGCCTGGAAACGAGGAGATGTTTGAGGAAGATTTGGGCGAAGTCTTTGGAAACGGCGAGGAAGTGTTTCCAGAAGAATCCGATGATATAGACCTGAACCTGGGCCAGAATCTGGTCTTTGAGAGTACGAGCCTGGCCTTTTCGTCAATACCGTTTCCTTTGAAGGACTCAAGTGAGACTATGAGTGGACCTGAGGCATCGTTCTCCGAAAAGGACCAAGCTGAAGATTCTGGTTTTGTAAGGAATTCGTTGGTTTCGGGAAGTGGAAACCAAAGTGGTGCGTTCACGCCCGTGGCATCACTGTCAATGATCGAGTCACTGGGTAGCTCTGAGGTATTGGAAAAATTTTCATTTCCCTCACCTAGAAGTGAGGAATTGCAGCGTTTAGAAGAAACTTTGGATGTCGCCAGTGCTAGTCCAAGCAAACTGGCTGGTCAAGAAAGCGGCAGTTCCTTAAGTGAACACAAGAAGGCCGAGATTCATGAGGTCGAGATGCATAAAAGCGAAGAAAAGTCAGCAGTCAGCAGCTCACACTCCAATGCAAATACTTTCTATGCTGGAATCGACTTGGTGTTAGGGGCAATTTCCGCCTTCTCCGGTGCTGGTGTCGTTTCGGAGAGTCTTTCAGTCCCAGACTTGGCTCAGAGTACGGTTTTGCCACTGGCGGCTAGTGATGCTTTTCCTGAAAGCGAAGGTGATAAAATTGCTTTGCCTCTGTTTAATTCACCCGATAGGACTGCAGAAGTGCATTCGAACGGCCCCTCAAAGAATTCGCTTGCTCAAGGATCGTATCTGGACAAGTCTGGGTCTCCACAAGACTCATTTGAAAAGGCTAATGGGCAAGCAGCGGATGACGCCAATGTGACGGAAGCGCCCAGTGATGTATCTGGCTCGGATGATTCCAGAGAGAGCCCTCTTGACCTCGGGTCCAGCTTGGCTAACAAAAACTCGATTCTGGAGTTAGCTAGCAATGAATCGGACACCATCGTTTCGAGTTTCGCAAAAGAGAATATTATGGGCTCTACGCCATCATCAGTGTCATTCGATGAAAGCACGAATGATTTTGACGGTCAGGTGACTGATAAAGATGAGGGGAAGAATAATGTTTTTGGTGATATGGTTACAAATGAAACCTCCCGTGATTCAATCAAGTCCGTCTCTGCTCTAGGGACAGCCAGCATGTCTATGATACTTTCGGACCTTGGATCAGTTTCTGGATCGATCATTGACGTCGAGTCTGCAAATTTACGTGCCAAAGATGGATTTGAGAGTAACTTTGAATCCGGCTTACCTGTTGTGCAAACACAAGTTGCATTGTCATCAGCTTTTTTAATCCGAAACGGCTCGAAATCTGAAGCATCAGAAATAGTAAAGGACACGAAGAGCAGGGCTAGCTCAGAGTCAAGCCATAGCAAGTACAGCGTGGATTCTGCTGGATCTTTTGCTAGCGGAACCGAATCTGAGTTCGCCAATTTGGACCTGTTGAACACACTTCCAAGTACTCACAGTATTGGCTCAAATAGACTCTCAAATCTGTCAGGGGAAAATGTGAATGATTTCAAGGAACTGCAGTCAGAAAACGCCGACTCAGAAGAATCTATGGGCGATAATGAATTTGAAGATATTTCTGAATCCAGTGACGAAGACAATTTTCAGAACTTGTTTGGTGTTGATGTGTTCACTAGCCTCCAGGGCTCCTTGGACGCATACAAGGCTGCTGAAACAGGAGCGCATGTGAATAAATTCATGAATTTACCTTCAAAGAGTGCACTGGAAAATGAGTTGATTGAACTGGAACTGTTTGAGCTGGAAGCGTCAAAAGTGTTTTCACAGGCAGCGCCGTTAATCACTAGTGGTGCCTTGGAAATGATTCATGAGAATCAAAGCCAGGTTGATGCAGGTGAATCTATTGGCCAAGCACAAGTCGAGGCTTTGGGAGGATTGAATCTGAGCAGTGCTAAAATCCCGAAACCATTCGCCATACTTGAGCATGAAAATGGTACTGATACTTTATTTCATCATATGGCCTGGAGTGGTGAGTATAGTTTCTCTGGGTTTCAGCCACACAAATCAAGTGGACTATCATTGGTGTCGGACCAGAATCAAATTTCAGCAAGTCATGTGCTTCCAGAATTAAAGGCCTCAATTGATCTTACCGGGTTTGCTGATGCAAGTTTAGGGTCTGTGATTCTCTCAAAATCTATGGCAGAGGTTTATCAAATCTCGCAGATGGGCGCAAGCAGTCATGGCCACGAAAATGCACAGAACTCCTTTCCAAGTAGTCACGGAGAATTTGCCGCTGAGGATTCTAAGACTATGCCGCCTGTTAAAAACTTATCCCAAGATTTTGGCAATTCTGCCTTTCCGTCTGGAGACAGTATGGTCAATGGGGTATCGCAGACTGATCGTGATGAGAAAAAGACACCGGCATCATCACACATGATCGATGTCATTCCTTCTTCGCATGCCTCTTTCCCAGAAGGTTCAAATCAAGTATTAGAGATGAGCAAAAATCCAGATTTTGATTCATACAGTTTACAGGCGACTGACGATTCTTGGGAAAAGTCTTACTTTGTCGATTCCGAGTCTTTGGTAAGCAAGTTTGAGGAGGAGGCGAACCCTAAAAGCTCTGAGACGCCAGTGGAAGAGGACCCCAGTCAAACTGTGGGAATGGAATTGTCTCCAACAGATCTTGCGGACTCTGATTTTGATGACCTTCACGGAAATGGCCAGGGCATTGAAATTAGTACAGATGCTTTTGAGACCTCGGTTTCAACACAAGAAGAGATGTTGCCGTCGACGAAAAGTGACTTTGGACGCCCAACTCATTCCAGTGAAGACTCAACTTCGGCTAGTTTGGATGAAGTGAAGAGTTCACAACTCCCAGAGTTTTCGGCGAAATTCCAAAATCTGGATTCAAAGACTTTTGTTTCAGAATATGGTTCAAAATCAGATCCAAGCATGGCTATGGGCGAAGTTTCACCCAGCTCAATCATGGACTCAGATTCATCCAGCCATGAGTCCGTTGAGGAGCCCCGACCTTTGAGACTAAGGAAAAGCGTTGCTGGTGAAGAAAATGTCGATTCAACAGGCCTTGTCTCAAATACTTTCCCAGCGAATAATACGTCGATTGCAGACACTATCATAAGTCTGTCAGTTGATGCTGCTCTCTCATCTGCATCGATATGGACCGAACTGGGCAAAGACCAAGATATCATCGATGAATTGTCATCTTCGACCCAGCAAGCTTACCCGATTCATGGGATTCCGGCCGAAAATGCCCTGGAAAGTCACTCAAGTGGTATAGATGCAAAATCGGTACCGAGTCTTAACCTACAGGGTGCTGCAGAAACGGAGTCAGCATGGTCACGAATTGAGACAAGCTCAAGTCTGGGCAAACCATCATTTGATGTGTATGACCTCATGCGAATGGATGGGCCTTCCGAGAAAGGCCAGAATATGGTAGATGAAAGTGCCCTTGTTTATCTGGATACTCCAATCGGAGCATCGTCTGCCAAAAGTGAATATTCCATGAAGGAACTTGAGTCGCTTACGATTTCGGGAAATGGGTCGGCTGCATCTGAAGTGGCTTCGATCGCTTTAAACAATGGATCCTATTCTGCTTGGGCCCCTCCACTTGAAAATGCCAACTATTCACAAGAAATGGCGGATATCAGAGAGGAAAACGCAAAACTTGTCGCTAAAGCGTCTGGTGATGGGTTTAGACGTACTAGCGAGTATGATTTGAGCCAAACTGACAGACAAACAAGCAGGATTGAACTATTTTCCGAGACATATCTGAGTGCCAGTGCCAATGAAAAGGATCGGTTTGCTGGTGCTCCAATTTCAGGCAATGCAACTTTCTCTATCACTTCTGAAAGCATGATCTCGAGCGCTTTTGAGGATTCATCATCAACTCGTGATATCGCTGGCCATGTATATTCATTGCCGAGCTCTCCCGCTTTGTCCACAAGCCATTTTGCTGGCAATTCGAGGGAAAGTGATCATTATTTCCTAGGCAATGAATTTTTCGATTCTGTGAACTCAGAGGACTACGACGCTTTCACGAATCAGACGGATTCGGCAGCCGGGGTACTTGAGAACAGTTTCATTGCAAATTTGAAGAAAAAGCCGCAATCTGGGCGTCATGACATTGTTGATTCTACCGATCTTCTGCAAATTCTGTATTTGAGTGACCACACTGAAGAATCTGGTCACGACAGTGCCCTGAATATTCTGGCGCACGGTGGGAAGTTTGTGGAAAAAGAGCACGCGTATATGTTGCTGCTTGAAGATATGATGTTTGCAGACGAGGCAGTATACGCTAATGACGACATGTCTACAGATCAGGTTGGCCAAAACGCTTCTTCCACAGAAGTTTTGAACTTGCAAAATAGTGGTCTTGAGAAACCAGGCAAAGAAAATGTGACCACAAGGCATGTGATTTCGGCTGCTTCTTTTGCAACAATGACGTCCTTTGATTTTCATCTGCCTGAATCCAGCAATATCTCGAAACAGCAGTTTTTGGGAGATGAATCTCCATTGGATTTGCAGGAGATGGAGTTGGATGAAGATATTCGTATTGACGGGTTTGCGATCACAGATTTCGAAACAATTTCTGAATCTGCTGGAACATCTCTCTTGAAGAATGAGAGTTCAGGAACGATGGCCACAAAGACCTCAGATGTCATGAAATTTTCGGGGAATTCGGCTAGGAATACGTCTTTGGGCATGAGAAGCTCGATGAATTTCGTGCAGCTGACGTTTAGTTCAGATTCCACTGACGCACAAACTTTTCCTGGCAATCCGATGTTACTCCAAAACAAAACAAGTGCCTTAGAAACGGGATCCACTCACCCGGTTTTCCCAGACTTTTCGGCGCTTATGTTCGATTTGGGTCGAATAAGTGATTCTGCGGCACTCCAAAAGACCCAAGCGAAGACACTATCAAGGGGTAACTCTCATGGGGTTCCAACCGGCCCAATGATAGCACAGGCAATGGTGGAAACAAGGCCAAAAGCGGAGAAGAACGTGCGCTATACGCTGTTACTGACGGCAGACGGTGGTATTGTATCTGCTGATTCACTGGGTGCTACTTTTGCAGATTATGGATTAACAACTGAAATCCTGGCTCGAGTATTCGAAACTGGTTCAGCAAGTCGGTTCGAATCTCAAAGTTTTCAGGTTTCAACGAGCCTGAGAGAACCTCAAGACCAGAAAGTCAAATTCGAACAGGATATTGAAACGCTTACAACCATCGAATCCTCCGGTATGGCTTTCATCTTCCAAGAAACACCCTTACGGGGTGAAGCTAAGACTTGGGTTCACAAAAGTGGCTCTGACGCTTCCGAGCTCGCCATTCATTCGTGGAAAGGAGTGGGGAACAATTCTGAGAGTATGACGCCCACATACCAGATTGATGCTTTCAATACACCCAAAGCCACTCCGTTGATTTACGGGTTAATTAAGCTGGAACAGATTCATGCCAATAATGTACCCATTATTACTGAACTTGGTCTGCTTAGCCCTAGTGAAGGCAACAACAATATGCCTAGAATTTCTGTGAGTGTGAAAAACGAAGAAAATACGAACGTTTCGTTATCTGCTTGCAAATTTTTGGGGAGCATTGATTCGTGCAAACTCCTGCTGGATGTTTCTAATGCGCACAATACGATATCTGACGATTGGAAGAAAACAATCACCACCATTTTCTGTCCTTATGGGAGCTGTGGAAAGGATACTTTTGTGGCAGATAAAATGGACTCGAGCTCATCCGATGCTTCAAAGAATTCGAAAAATGAGTTTGTATCAGTGGTTCATGATACGATAAACTCAGCGATCCACAAGACCAACACATTCCAGATTGCTGCTGTCGAGTCGCTACGACACGTACCTGTCATGGAGGGTGCCGGTGCTGTCACCCCTGCCATGCTGCTCTTGGCCATAACAGCACATTTCGTCAATTTTTTACTATTTTAATTGTCTCTGACAACATTTCGTCAACCTTATATACTTTATACTTATATAGTACTGAAACATAGAACTCTATTCAGTGAGGGACGGGAAAAAGATTCATCGTTAAATAGAGATTTCGAGCTTTTGCGATATGATTTCCTTCGCACTGCATTCTTCTAGATTTGGTAGATTAGTGGGTCTAGTGATGATGATGGAATTATAGTGTGTACAGCCTCCACAAGCGACCATAATAGGGCAGGATTGTGAATGTGTATCATGCTATTCTGATCTATGCATCAAAGAGAAAGAAAAAAAGAAAAAAAAAATCGTCAAATTAGTTTTCTGTGGCTTTTTTCTTATTTAGCATTCTCGTGATGTCAAAAACTGACGTGTAAGATCTCGGCAAATTGCATTTTTGGTTGTAGATCACCGAGAAACCGAAAGTGATATTTTCTGAATTTCAGATCCTAGAAAAGGTCCCATTCATCAAAGTATGATTGATTTTCAGTTCTTTTAAGCAGATTGGGGGATGTTGATCAGGTCAGAGAACTGCACAAAACAAAGCACCAAATCCCGGATTATGGCGTCGGCAAGAATCCCCAATTGTTTTGTTAGAAATTAATTTTTTTTCCTTTGTACTTCACACAATCTTCAAATCGCGGAGGTGAGTTACTTTTCCTCTATTCCATCTCACTATACTAATGCTTCTGCATTATATGAGTACACGATATGAGGTGAGGCAAGACTACATGGAAAATGAGAGATTGACCTCAATATGGCACTTTTAACGAAAAAGACTTATCCTCTCGTACGCACCTCATTTTTTAAAAAAAAAACAGTCTCATCCTTCAGAGGCTTGTCCGAAACAAAGACTCCACAATAGCCAATGCTGGCTCGCTATTTGACACAATGGGAGTGAAGTGCATATTGCAGATTTGCCAAGATTATTCATGAGTACGGCAAAACCTTCTTCGCACTGTGATTCGCCTTTTAGCACGAGGCGATTTCAATAGGATACGCCCCCGCGGCCGTTTCGGAGCCTTTTATACTATAGCTGTGATTCTGTGTAATGGACTAATGTGTCTCGACCCTACCATTTGAGAGCTGCATACTTGTTTATCATGCTACACGAGCAAACAGATGCATGGGTGTCAGTATGTCTTTATGCTCACAAGAAATAAACTGTATTCTTGTTCGTACTTTCACGGCATTGGTGCTCCGTCCGCCGGATTTTGGGACAAATTTTTTCACTCGACTTTCTTGGCATGCTCTGCAAGATGGGCATTGTTTTCATGCACGAGAGAGAAAGTCGCGCCTCTCACGTGTAAAAGTCGGGGAGATCGTTTTATTGTGCAGCACAACTCAAGAAAAAGGCCAGAATTGTGAATTTTTTCCCCTAGTTGATTAGTATATTACGATGAAGGTCTGATTATGCAAAAATTGCGTTATATTGCTCTGTTGACAAATCAAAAAGACACACCTCAAAAACGAACAAAATGCCGCAAGAATGCCAAGAACGTTAAGTGCGGCTGATGCAAGGAGATATGCGTAGCGAGGCCAATTGCAGGCAAGGTGCAGTATCCTGGAATTATCTTTCCCATCTTTTGCAGCGATGGACTACAAAGGAAGACATAAATACCAGGCAATTCCACGATCCCACATCAAATGTTTTTTTTCCCTTTCCTTTTTCCAAACAGTCTCCTCTGAGTTTGGTTTCTATAGGTCCCTTGCATTTACAACCCCCAATTGCAGGTCCCCAGAAGTCCATTCCTACACTAAAATGGCTGACGTTTTCAATGTGCAGATATTTTTCGTGGTCTTCAGAGAAACTTTGGAGGCCGTCGTGGTGGTCTCTGTTCTCTTGGCCTTCTTGAAGCAGGGCCTCGGCGGCGCCACCAATGATCCTGTCGTTTACAAGAAGTTGCGGAAACAAGTCTGGTTGGGTGCAATTTTGGGAGTCGGTGTTTGTTTGATTCTCGGATGCGCCTTTATTGCGGTGTTCTACACCCTCAAAAAGGATATTTGGGGCCAGTCGGAAGATATCTGGGAAGGTGTTTTCTGTATGATTGCTGCTGTGATGATCACGTTCATGGGTCTTGCCATGTTGCGCATCAACAAGATGAGAGAAAAGTGGAGAATCAAGTTGGCCCAGGCATTGGTGAAAGCGCCAAAGGGCACCAAAAGACGGTTCAGCTTGGGTCACTTCACTAAGAAGTACGCCATGTTCATTTTGCCTTTCATCACCTGTTTGAGAGAAGGTTTGGAGGCGATTGTGTTTGTGGGTGGTGTTGGTTTGAGTTCGCCCGCATCGTCTTTCCCGCTTCCGGTCATTTGCGGCTTGATTGCTGGAATTCTTATTGGTGTGGTCATGTTCTACACCGGAACAAACTCGTCGTTGCAGATCTTCTTGATTGTGTCCACGTGTTTCTTGTACTTGATCTCTGCGGGCTTGTTTTCCAGAAGTATTTGGTACTTTGAGACATATGTGTTCAACACGGCCACTGGCGGTGATGCTACTGAAAACGGCTCGGGTCCAGGCACGTACGATATCACGAAGTCAGTGTGGCACGTGAACTGTTGCCATCCTTCGCTTGATAACGGGTGGAACATTTTCAACGCCTTGTTTGGGTGGCAAAACCTGGCCACTTATGGCTCGGTGATCTCCTACAACATCTACTGGCTCTTTATTATAGTCACTGTGTTGGCGATGGCCTATGAAGAGAAACACGGCCACTTGCCATTCCTCAAGAACGCAAAATTGCGGTCGTTGAACCCAATGTACCACATCAAGGGCAAGAAACAAGAGTTGTCGCAGCCAGAAAAAGAGGAATTGTTCGAGAAAGTTAGGAGAAGGCAGTTGGAGGGTGGTGAGGACGGCTCGAGCGAGTCTCTCACGGATAAAGCCGAGGACGTGGAGGCGCCAGTCACGGTTCGCCAAAATTAATGAGTCGACTTTGCACTGACACATTTCTTTCTCACGCTTACACTAGAGCACACACACACACACACACACACACACACACACACACACACACACACACACACAAGTGTGAGCGACTCGAGAGAAAAGTGTCAGAGCAAACTACCGACTTTCTGTCATTTTTGTTTTATTTTTTATCATTACTAATACTGTCCACGGTGGTCGAGCCATTCATGTTTGTTCATATAATTTTTTAGGGGGTTGGGTCTAACATAATTCTAATAAAGGGGTTTCTTGCTTTAAGTTCTTGAAACGTATGCGATATGACGTGCACAATAAGATGTTCCTACATAATACACTAAGACATGTTGGTAAAGATCACATCTATTGAGCGGAAATAGAAACAGTGGACGGGTTTCCTTATTAAAAGGCGTCTAAAAAGGCGCAATTTCCAAGGAATAACAATTTCCCGCGCTTCTTTTATAAATAAACCAAGTTTATCTCTTTAATCAACTCCTTTATAAATAAATCTCACTGTGTAATAAACGTTGAATATGCAGCTTGCGCAACTAAAGGTTCAGTTTTATGGAAGGCAAAGTGTACAATTTTGGCTCCATGGTCTTTAATCGGGTATCACATAGCAAAAAAAAAAAAGAAAAAAGAGAAGAAGCAACGCTACATGTCTATCATCATGCACTATATTGAAAGGTAAAGTGAGATTAATCTTAATACTTGATAAAGTTGAGTGTAAGTCTCATCTCTTCCCACTCAGTTACATCCAGGTTTCCAGTTTGGAGAATCGCTCATAATTGAGTAAGGCACGATAAAATCATTTACTTGCTACATGATGATATAGACGTGGCCTGAAACACGGGCGTCGAGTCGGTGTCCCCTTCCAGAGAAACAGCTCTTTTCATATAGGTGCGCGAATTTTGACTAAAGTAGAAACTGCGTGAACGTGGGGCCCCGCTTTTTCCTAGTTGATCACGATTCACGAGGAGGCATCATCGACCATGCAGAATCTTGGATTTGATTTGATCGTTTTGACAAATTGGGGTTCTTTTTTGGTATTGAGACCCAAATGCACATCAATACGTATGTCAGTGGCTGTATAAGGCCTTCCAGGCTTGTTACGTGTAATGTGTCATATACACCTTGGTGTGTTTAGGATACCAGCAGACTCAAGGTCTAATGAGGGTTTCTAAAAATAGAAGAATAAAGAAAAATTAGAAGTATACATGACTGAAGAAGAGGGAGCAAAAAATTCCGGAACGTCAGTTTCCTCGATTCACTGTGATGAACAACAAACTCATAATTCGTGAGAAACGGCGACTTAAGTTGCACCAGTGAAGACGAAGACTAAGATATTGCGCTCCACAATATGATCCGAAAAATGCTCACAGTTCCCAACCCAGATCCATTCTGATTTTTCCATCCCCGACTTCTTGACTTGTCCTTACATCAGGTAGTAGTGTGAGTGGTTTTTCTTTTCTTCTTTTCTTCTATCTTCTGTTTCTTTAAACATTTTTTTTTTTTCAACAAAATCAAAAGTTCATTGCTCATAACAAGACCTTCCCCGTCTCGGCTTCGCTTGCCTCTTTTGGCATGCAACAATGTCGCGCGCACGGCTCTCGAAGACGGCCTAGCCAGGTGAATGAATACAGAGCCCGGACTCGGTGAGGTGGTTATGTATAGATTGCAATTAAATTGCCCATATTCGATTGCTCACGCCAATTTGAAACTTTTGTCTTCTTACTCGCTTTTTTCTGTTGAAAAGGACAAAAAAAACTCAATTCGTTGAACTCAAATAGCCTCGATATTACACCACAATAGCTGAAAGTCTCGCCGGAAAAACAATGACCCGGCAGAAAGTGCTTGTATTGGGCGACTTGAACACTGAGTTGCAGCAGTATAAAGAATTCGAGCAGAAATACGAATGTGTGCGCCATACGCTTCCAGCCACACGTGACGAGGTGATTTCCGATTTCAAAACAAAATTTAGTGACATTCTGGCCATTTACGGCGCGTGGCTCGGTTTCGTGCTTGTTGGAGGATTCAACACCGATATAATCGACGCCGTGCCCGACTCCTTGAAGGTTGTTTCCATTTGTTCGGTGGGCCACGACAACTACAATGGCGCACAAATGAAAAAGAAGAACATTGTATTGACAAATGTGCCTGCAGATGGTGCAGCCGAGCCCGTGGCAGACTTGGTGCTCTACAATACGTTGGCTGCGTTCCGTAACTTCAAGATCTTGCTGAGTTATGTTCGTGCAGACAATAGCCACACGGTTGCAGTGAGGCGAGAATTGGATTCCGGCAAATTCGACACAGAAAACGGTGTGCCGGTGCTTGCAGTGCGTGAGGGCTATTCGTTCGCAGAAACTGTTGCTGGAAGACCGTGCATGAACCCCCGGGGACATCACGCGGTGATTGTAGGGTTTGGCAATATCGGCCGCACGATAGGCCAGCGGTTGAGTGCTGTGGGCATGCATATTCATTATGTCAAGAGAACACCGCTCAGTCCTGCAGATGAGCAGGAACTTGGGTTCCCCGTCACCTACCACAAACGGCTCGAGGATACGCAGGAATTCGCTGATTTGGTTGTCATTGCATGCCCCGCCACGAAGGAGACGATTCACTTGGTGAACAAGGACGTTCTCAACGGGTTTAACAACCCTCTTAGAATCATCAATATTGGCCGCGGCGCCATTATCGATGAACAGGCATTAGTCGATGCTTTAAAAGCGGGGAAAGTGGTATTTGCCGGCTTGGACGTATTTGAAAACGAGCCGCAGATTCACCCTGACCTTCTCAACAGGCAGGACGTGGTTTTGACGCCACACGTTGGTGCGCTGACAGTTGAAAATTTCGATCATACGGCTATTGTGGCCTTGCAGAATATAGACGCGGTTTTACAGGGAAAAGAAGCGTTGACGCAGGTTAACTAGATAAAAAAGGGAAAACAATAGAATCATTCAATAAAGATAGTGCACTTTCTAGATTGAAAGTTTCCGAGTGTGGGTCTTTGAAATAGGGAAGTAATGGTAGAGAGATTAATCACACAGGAGCAGGATTGTGGACCTGTATTGACTTACGGAATTTGCGATTGTCGATTTTCAGTCCACTGCTCCATAAAGACGGCCCCCATGATCGAGTTCATCTGTCTTTGGTCAGTCGTGATGATCTCAGCGAACACTCTGTTTCTGATAAAGCCTGTTCGTAATTTATGGCCCACGGTGGGGTGAATGTCCAGTAAAAAGCTTCTATTTTTTTAAAAAAGAATGTCTTTTTTCCCGCTTTACGTGCTTTGAGCCTTATTTTAGCGGTCAAGGCAGATCTCTAGGATAAAAGGATGCAACAATGCCTACGGAGTGCTGAATCTTTATTTGAGAAAGATCTATCCGGCAACACTAGGTGGTACTCAACTTAATTCGTCTTTCCTTCTTCATTTTTTGGCTTGGAACGTCTGATCAAGAAATGGAGGGCCATGTCTTCCTACGCAACTCTTCACAAAGCTGTATACCCAAAAGAAAAAAAAAATCTGGCATGATTCACCGCCATCCAAGCGCTGATGCTGATTTATTGGCGTGGCTGCCCTTGAGTGAAACAGACTATGCGATTCAATAAAAAGGCTAAAGCTTCGAACAACGCAAATTTTCAAGTCACGAATGGAAAACCTGAAATACAAAAAAAAAACTTCTGGTTTTAAAAAAAAAAAATAAAGGAGCCATTAGGCTCATGCCATGTGTATCTATATTACTGGTTCCGTTTTGCTGGACCCACGCTGGCTGCGAAATCGCTGTGCAAATGCGCAACAGCCATTAAGATGACATCAGTGTTGTTAGTCATGGTGATATTGACTATATTATGGGATATTATGACTATCCATAATACTTTTGGGTGATATTAATATTATATTATATATTAATCAT
>JAKTVE010002515.1:11453-33125 GCA_030557065.1 Metschnikowia rubicola | reverse complement strand
AGCCGCAAATTATGGCATTGGGCAAACAATCACCAGCCGGCCTGAGATAAAGGTGATTATTTTTCAAGTATCCAGGATTTCTGTTCACAATTAAACTCGAGCAGTAAATGGCAAGTGTGAATGTGGGCAGTGCCAGAAGTCAAATTCCTGAAAATCATGATAATTTCGGCTTTGGCAATAAAGACTTGATATTCGCCGCTCGAGGGCAGGTGATGACAAACATCAGTAATTAAAGCAGAACTCTTAAGGAGGAAGTTAGAAAGGATTAAACGAGAGAATTGAAAACATAAGTCTCACTTAAAAGGACGCCTTAAAGCGCTACAGAGGGATAAAAAGCCAATTCTAGGAAAACAAATTACCTTTTTTTTCAATGCTTAAGAAACGGCGCAGAAGATGGTTGGAACGCGTAATGTAATTACATTCGCGGATGGCTCGCTGGATTCATCACTGAAGCTGGCTGTGAATAGGGCCTCAGCTCGGTTTGCTCGCCCCATTGTAAAACAAAGAAAAAACAAGAAAGAAAAAAAGGGTTTACAAGCGGTTCAAATTTTCAGGAAAGAAGAAATAAGATTGCAACAAGAGTTGAATTGCTCCACGAGGTTGGTCACATGAACTCGGGGAACGCCTTGAAGTAAGTAATTGCAAATGAATCTAACAACTCCGACGTGCATAAAAAGCTGATCTCGTGTCAGAAAGGGGCACCTCGATTTGAACAAAATAGAAACGCATAGGCCATGCTGGTGCACCATCAGAGTTATCGATTGATATACGCGATAGCATTTTTATTTTGTTCGTTGAGAGGTTTGGGTTGCGTATCGTCAGTTTACTGTTCGAAAAAAAGCTATACGTTCATTATTGATCTGGCACCATCTTTCGAATCCGGTCCCAAACGTTCTCGAGACACTTGTGGGGAGACGAAATGTTGCGCTTGAGTAAAGCTGTCAAATTTCTTCCACATTCAAAGAGGAAGTGAAGGAAAATCTGGGGCTATTCACGATACGACTGGAAGAATTCTACCCTGTTCATGCATACAAAACGTGTACCTCACCGGTGAAATAAACTGGTGTGGAAGATGGTGGATTTGGAAATTGGCGATGTTGTCTATCTCTGAGGTGTAACCGGTATTTGCATCATTTGAAAGGCACTACCGCCCGGGTAAACACATAAGTAACGCTTTTGGTAGGACACAATCACTTATCACGCAGAGATGAGGGAGTTTTCGCTTAGACTAGAGTGGCTAGAAAGTATGACAAGATGTTGAGAATAAGGAAAGAATTTCGAGAAAATATTCGCAAAATGTTAGGTCTTCCCTTTGAGAGTATACCTGAATCCGTATGTATAGCTACTTGGAAAGATGGAGAGATTCCATTACTCTCGTTATTTGAATAAGCACAAAAGAGAATGATAGGTCAACATAGACCATGTCTTGAGTGTGGAGCCTGGTATATATCATAATCCTCTCTGAGCTTACATATTTTCACTTTTGGAGGAACTTTTCATTAATTCTATTATACAATTCCCCCAAAATCACGACTGCTCTCTTCTGTGAAATACCCAAACTACGAAACAAGACTGCCCTCCTCCGTCATCGAAAGAACTTCTCTGGCACTTTGAATGTTTCCGTGCGTCATGATAAGTATCTCCAGAATGATTTTTCCTGTCCTGCTCAAAGTGCTTATGTTCTTAGCCAAAAGACTCTGGAACCGTGCCGTGTTAACATCCTGATACCACAACGTAATTCTCCTATATTCGGCCACGCGAGACCACTCATGAATGTAGTCCTCGTCGAAATCGTCCCGGCCCGTAAAAACCT
Source organism: Metschnikowia rubicola (assembly GCA_030557065.1). Classification (NCBI taxonomy): domain Eukaryota; kingdom Fungi; phylum Ascomycota; class Pichiomycetes; order Serinales; family Metschnikowiaceae; genus Metschnikowia; species Metschnikowia rubicola. Next base: position 31,312 of record JAKTVE010002515.1, on the reverse strand, counting down.
TGACAAAATACTCATGGAGGTCCAAAGCACGCACCCTAATGGCGGCAACATCCTTGATTTCACTGACGAAATTTTCAATGTTCGAGTTGAATTCCGTTTCGAGCAGTACCATCTCTTCATGACACTTTTTTGATAGTTTTTCCAAACATTCGAACGCCGGTGAACATCTTTCAAGTCTGGCTTGCAAGTAATCCAAGAATTTAGCTGGGAACTCCACGAAATTCGTCATAGTTGCAGAGATTTCCCGATTGATCCTGGCGGCCTCTGCGACCACCTCAGTTTCCATAAGCCGCACATAGAATATTTTTTGAATCAATCTGCGAAGCTCATCGCCACAGGGCCACACCATGGCTCGGATCAAATGCCGGAATAAAGTCCGGTAGGCGTAAACGATCTCCTTGAGCTCCTCAGTTTCTGCCTTCGAAACCTTTCGCGACTCGATGTCGTCGCTTAGACCCTTCGAAATAAGGCCAAAGTCCATATTCCGCGTGCTGTATTCAAGCAGTTTTCTGGCAAAACGCAGAGATCGCTGTTCGCAAGGCGCTTTTTCTGTCGTGTCAACAATGGAGGCCTCAAAAGGACATCTTTCGTAATTGTCTGCTTCACTCGTTTCCTCTGTTGTGTCTGAATACCCAGTATCCTTTTCAATCCGGTCAAGTAGCAATTTCGTAGTTATCCAGCGACGACCGAGCGAAAGATTCTCGTTACATTTTTCAATTAGAATTCCCGTTCTTTCATTGTGCTCAAAAGTCTCGTTCGTGTCAGAATTCTCGAGGAAATTTTCTCCATCCGAGTTCTCGCTTTCGTAACCTCCCGTCGCGAGAAGGGAGTTGCGTCTGCGGTCAAAGTTTAGGAAATTGCATATCCAGCTTTCTCGCTTGGTCGAAGGAGAATCCTCATGAATCCTTGCACTCCCAGGTTTTGCGGCTTCTTGGATGATTCCATCTATTTCTGCAATGAGATCGCCGAAATTGGCCAGCGCAAGGCCCTCAACATTCGGCTGCAAAGCATGAGCAGTACCGATGTTTGCATGTTCCGGCATATGCGTATACTCAGGCAACAAGGAGCCTGCAGATGCAAGGATGTCTGAGGAAGATGAGCTTTTGCTGCCGTCATCTTGACTGAACAATGGTAGTATCGGAGACGTGAGCGAGAAAGGAGAAACCTCATTTCCGTGAGTTGCCTGATTAGCAAAAACGCTGAATAGCGGGCAACAACCTTCATTAGAAGCAAATGTGCGCGGGCGCATTCCTGCATCTTGCACAACAATGTCGCTCGAAAGTGGACGCTCGAGGAGCGCGGCATTCTTTGGTGTGGCCTGCATAGCCTGCAAAGGGCCCTCGATTTCCGGGGCCAGATTGATAATGGCTGCGAAAAACATAGGTCCAGAATCAATTGCAGGAAGTCCGGCAAAGAGAGAGGAAAAGTCGTAAAAAGAGATATCCTGCTTCAAAGAGGAAGAGTCATCGCCCAAAGTTTCCAAATCCGAACCATTCATGGCTAATTCAGCCGAGGTCTTGGAAATCCCCAGTTTCTGATCAGAAGAATCTGACAGGGCCGACTCAATATCGGACTCGGTGCCGCGCATATGGAAAAAAGCCCGAATCATGGAAAGAACAGTTCTGGGTATGTTTGCAAGACGTTCAGTCTTCAGAGAATGTTTGCTTTTTAATAAACCTGGCTCATTAACTCCGTCTGCAACATAGTTCTGGAGCGTTGGCACGTGAGCGGCGTACCACGCTGGGACAGGCATTTCCGAATCGAGAGGCGAGTCAGGAATAAGCACTTCGTCTTCATACGGCAAGAGAGCAGAGGGGGAAGGTGGAACAGTTTGTAGAATTGGACTCTGATGAATGTGATGGGTGTTAAGAATGGCTATTTGTTCCATGGGGCTGTGCAATTCGGTAGCCATGTGAGTAGTGGAGGTTTGAGCATTTTGTTTGTTTTTTGAACGAAACAATTTTACTTTGCGAGCGAAAGTCTTTTTAAAAGAGTTGATTTGCGTTTTCATTTTCTTTCTCTGTTCGGATGATTTGCCGCCTTTGGGAGGTGCATTTACTGAAACGTTGCGTTCAATGGTGCTGAAGATCGAGGAGCTTTCGTCTATGCCCCGAGGAACGTCATTGAAGGCTTCTTCGGCTGAAAGTTCATGTCTTGATACAACGTGCATTGCTGAAGCTCCAATGTTTTTTTTCTTTATTGAAAGTTGATGTAAATGTGTGGGCTTGGTGAATGACGAAGCTCGAAATAGGGTTCAAGCTTGTGGATTCTCCTGTGTGAGATATGCTGCGTTTTTGAGTCAAGTAATGTAAATACTCGAGAATAAGGCAAAGATTGTGGACCAAAAAGAACTTTGGAAACCAAGGCTTGACCTTGGCCTTTTATATTGGGGTTTCCATTGGTTTTTACTGCTAGAGCATAGGGGTTGACGATTACGGTATGCGGCCGCCTAATACGTGGACCGCCAAATTCGCAAGGGGGCCGACACAAAAGTGATGTTTTTTCCACTCGGCAACATACTTAAAAGAGTATCTATGATTCATGTCGGCTTCAATTTGCTGGTCATTGCTTTTCGACTGACGGAATTGTACGTTGATGGTTGTCTCCACGTAAAACTTTACCCTACCCTTTCGCACGTTTCAAATCGGCCGAATACCAGATTTGCCTCTAAGATACTTCTGAATTGCCGAGTCTGAGTTTTAAGAAAATTGTTTTATGATAGAATACACAATTTGACATAAACATGGCGGCTGGAACTCAATCCTGCTTGCTCTTCAGCGTCGCCTGTATGACACGAATATTCTGTGGGGGCCAATAGGTACATTTTTGCAGCTTAGAACACCACATCAAAAGCCGTGTGAACCAGAATTGTTTATCCGGAATCTTTATGAACATAGTTTTCAAAGTGTGCCAGCCAGATGTGTATCGTTAAGTGGGAGCTTTTTCTTTGCATTACGGCAATTGGGTAGACTGGTATCTTTATTAGAAGATCTTCTTTACGCAGCAGCCAGAGCGTTGATCAAAATCTGGGTTCATTTTTATTTTTTGTATTGATTCGTGTTCTTGAGTCAACTGGAAAGAGGGAAAAGCCTGGGTGAAATTTTTAATTTGCGAAAATAGCAAGCGAAACATACAGAAACAATATCTGGGACATTCTTTGAGATCGACTAGGCCCAAAGGTCCGCTCAGTGAGAGCACATAGCAGCTGCATTAAATGACTATATAACATTTCGCAACCATCACCCAAAAGAAGAACACTGATTTCTTCAAATCTACATTCAATATCAAAGAATGATTTCAACATTGGAGAAAGATCAGACTTACTCAGTGTATACGAGAGAACAACTTGGAGACAGATAAACTATTCCGAGAATGCCGAGGGTTCGGCCACAAATCTTCTCCAATATAGTTTACGGTGGTCACTTCTCGGAAAGGAGCACAAGCAAAAACCCATCTTCATAAACATCATTCTTTAAACTCATTGCTGATTTTTTTGGCGTTGCACGAAACTATAGCTCCAGATTCCTTCCGAATCTACAGAGTCCGGCCAACCGGCCAGAACCGCCGATAATTTTTTGTTGCACACACAGTTTTGCTGGTTATCTCATAATTTTTTTGATCTAGTTTTTTTTTCCCAAAGCATGAATCTTGAGTGTCCAAATATTCACACACGTCTCTCAAGGCTCAACCCGTGCACGCGTCCGCGCGCGCTCCATCCTTTTCTGTCAAAAGAAGCCCTTTAAAAGGACCCTCACAAACTCAACCAATAAATGACCATGGATATCAGTAAAGAGCACGTGGAGTACCTCGCCAGCGCGCTAGAGAGCCATGTTGTCACCTACCATACCGCCGCACGTGATCTCGGTATCCATGTGGCGAAATCAAAAACGATGCTTCTGAGCTATTACTTGGCCAATAAATCACGTGTCACAGCGTCGTTCATCGCCACGGGAACACGCAAAAATGGTCTTGTTGTGCGTCTTTTCGAAACGGAAACAGACCTCACGGAAAACTGCGCCCTGACGTTCGATACTGTACACACAGTGCACGTGTACTGCTTGCTGCTGATCGAAAACTCGTTTCTGACCGCCGAAATCGCGTTAGAAGAGCAGAAACATCAAACGGACGTTTCCAAATTGGCGTCCTACCATGCTTTGGGGCTCATTAAAGGCCCTGAGCTAAAAAAAGGCCAGCTTGCAGCAAGAAAACCTGTCTCTGGCGGCGCATCCAGCCCGTCAATCAAAGAGCCAGCAAAGGCATCTAAATCCACAGATGAGAAGAGCGGAACCGCGGCTGAAGCCAGCGAGAAGACAGAAAAACCGAAATTGGCGTACCAGTCGCGGAAACAGCAACCCACAAACTCATTGCTCTCAAATTACGTGTCACGCAAGGGCGAAAGAAACACGAAAGTCAATGCTCTGCCCGCTTCGAAACGGCCTCTGCTGGAGACACCCCTGTTCGAATACAAGTCGCGCAAGCTAGAGAAGCTGCAGCCAAAAGAGCGTGTTGTGCTGTCCAGTGTGAATGTTGAAGACGAGCCTGCAGACGAACCCATGGATGAGGCGCCAGCGGCAAAGCCGGCAAAGCCGGCAATCACGGAAACCGAGCTCAACAACTTGTTTTTGGATGACGATTTCACCGACGACGACGCGGAAAATGGTGATGGTGCAGATGACATGGAGGTCGACCAACCCATTATGGTGGAGCATGCAGAAGATGAAAACGATGACAATATTGACTCAGAAACTCAGTCATTGCCAACACAAACCCCGCTGCTACCAAAGGACGATGTATGGAAGTCCATGCTGTCCAACTCGCCTGCACCAACGCCCGCTGCTCCTGAAAAGAAGCCAGAATCAGAAACTACGGTTGATGAAGATGGGTACTTCACGCTGTACAAGAAGCCTGATCCGAAGCCCGAACCGTCAAAAAAGCCCGCTAGACAGCCTGTGAAGCCCGCCGCGAGAGCTGCAAAGCCTACAAAGAAAAACGATGGCAAAAAGAAGCAGGCCTCGGTGATGAGCTTTTTCCAGAAACGTTAGTTGGCGAGAATCGATTAATTCAAACTGTGAGTTTGTTTTAGTTATCTTGAGACTTGAGCCTTGTTCATTTTACTTGGCTAGTCGTTTGTTGTGGCACTTCCCGATCACTGGAAGCGTCGGGGGCTAATTGGCTGAGACATTGGCTTTTACCCGAGCGAACGGGGCAAGACACTTCTCGTTCATATCACACTTGTTGATGAATTGTAAATATCGCTTTTTGAGGTATCATGCCTTGATCAATTGGCATTCACAAATTTGACCCGGAGGCAAAAATGGCTTGGCGATTTCCGCATCGAGACCATATTTGGGAATGTGCACATCAGTGTTCTGTTCCGGCGACAACAACAACAACAACAACAACACAACCAACACACAGGGACGAAATATAACTTATTGAACCGATTGAAAACTAAAAACTTACCGAAAACAGTTAAAGCCTATCGTTACGGAGTGTGTGAATGCTTGCCGGTTTGGGTGCAGCTTGATGGTTGTACGGCATATAAAGCATGCTTTCGATCGATTTCCTGATCCGGTAGTTGCGAGCCTGCGACATGCGTATATACGAATAAACACATAAATCTTATAAATCGTGTTAATTCTGCTCGACGCTTATAAAAATGCTTACTTTTCGAAAGTTTTTATTATCCCTCACTCTTACTTTCAAATTCAAGTCACTCGCTATATTCATATATCAACAACGCTATGAGATTTTCGCAAACAGTAGCCTGTGCAATAATTGCAACCTCTGTGGCGGTAGAGGCAGCGCCAGCCCCGATTACTGATAAGCAAAATACAAATATTTTTTCAAAAAGAGGCGAATTGGAAAGGGCTTTGGAACAATACCTTATTTTGCACGCCATGAAATCGAAACGTGACTTGTTGAACACCGAGTTGTCCGCGCGTGAATATGCCATAGTGACCGATGTCTTGACTGCTATAAAAGATACAGATCTCGCGCCGGTGGTTCTCAAATTCTTTGTGAAAAATGCTACTTTGAGTAATGTTGCGATTGACAGCGTGGTGTTTGTTGTCAAGTCAGGAATAATCTCGGCCAAGTCTCTCTTATCATTATTGGTGCAGTCTGGCTTGATCACTTCAGTGCTCAATGATGTTCTCGGAAATTGCGAGGTTTACGCCAGTATTATTTCGATTGGTGAAACTTTGCTCAAGGGCCTTTTCACCAGGGAAGACTTGAGCGAAAAGCGCAGTGCTCTCACACACGACCAAGGGTTGGAATTGCTCCGCAGAGACGGCTTGATGGCGCCGTCTGATCTCGGTCATACAGATACTTTGGAGGCACGTGATCTCGACGATGTAGTATTGAATCTTCTAGAGAGTCTAGCCGCTTCGGGTTTGGGCAGCCAGGTTGTAGAGACTGTTCTCACCGACACCCAGTTCCTTGCTTTTGGTGCAAAACTCATACAAACACTTTATGCAGATGGTCTTTTGAAACTCAATACTTTGGTTTCGGCCGTGACCGAGTCTGGACTCTTGCCTGCACTTTTGAAGGAGTTGTTGAATATCAGTACTTTGGAGACAATTGCGAAAACAGCCATTTCCGCTGCGACGGGTAAATGCTCTTCCAACTCCACAGTTGTGCAGCCAGCGACGGCAGTATCAGCCACAAAAGTCGCTACGGGCACTGCCACTATTGCTAGCGCTACATCCACGCAAAGTGTGTCCACATCCACCTCTTCGTCTTCATTACTAGGACTCGCGTCCTCTCTTCTCGGTGGCACAGGTATTCTATCTGGTGTCAGTGGGCTATTAAACAGCTTTTTCGGCGACAACGAAAGCACTAACAATACTGCTACGACGACTGTTTCAACAGTGAATGCTGCTTCAGCTAAGTCACCAATCAGTTTAGCAACTACCACTGTATATGCTTGCCTGGCCTCCTCGGCTCTGACAATACAGCGCAAGCGAACGAGAATGTACTGATGCTCAGGTGACGAAATTCCTGCTCGGAAAGTATTCTAAGATGATTATGAAATAAGTATGCAATAAACGCGATCTGGTAAAGGTCTTTCTTTATTCCATGACAGGCCGACATTTAACTCATGAAAAGGGCTTACTCTCGTATTGATGATCGTCGATAATCAACTTTGCATGTGATTAATATGCGTTTTTCTCGTAATTGCCCAATCGGGAAAAAATGGAGCCAAGCACCGCATTAGTGCAGAAAAATACAATGGCGACGCGCGGATTCCAGTCTGGCAGAGCCAGCGCTCGCAATTAGCCCAAACAGGCAAAAAGCTTTCTGTTTCCGCGGCCATCTCTATATTTTGCATCACGTGACACAGCCATTTTCGGGGCGCCCGCATGCACTTTTCTGCATTTGGACAGATTGTAAACTGAGCAGGACCAAGGCTCAAGCGCAAAACTCAGGTATACTTTTTTCCGTGGGGACGAAGCAGAGCCTACTTGTCAGAACCCTGCATTAAAATACATAAACAAACACCAAAATTCACCAAAATAAAGCAATCTATTCGATTGCGAAGAACATTTATCATACCTAGTTTCCAGAAACTCTATCCTCTTGCCCGCTCATCGAGGCAACTTGTGCTAATTTCTCTCCTCGCATATTGCAATTCGACACCTACATGATCTTCGGAAAAAGTCTATAATAAACATACCCCATTAAATGAAAAAGGAAACCAGTTCAAGCGAGCCTAAGGCGTCACAGGCATCATTTCGCCGATCGCTTTCATCGCTTCTCCGACCAACTTCTCGCAGTCCAGAACGTACCCGGAATGTGCTTTTCGGCCCGCATAACGATTCCAAAATCTCGTTCCCGCTGACGCCTTCAACGACCAAATTGAGCAAAGAGCCCGTGAGAGCCGAGGAGTTTGCTGATTCGGATTCTTCACAAGAACACACGTATTCCGACGAAGAGGCGCGGGCTGCAGAGTCTATATACTCTGTGATACAAGAATATGAGCCTCAGCGACAAAGTTTTTGGTTCAACGAGGAATTTGAGCACTCTGATGACTCCTATGAGGACCCAAATACACCAACTAAGGTGCCACGGGTCGAAGCACTAATACCTGGTGAAGGCCAGAGTCGAGCACTACAAAACCCAGAATCAGGCGATGGTTCAAGAGCTGGGCTCGCCCAGAATATATGTACGGAAAGTCTGCTGAATCCATTCAAGCGAAATCGCATTTCAACGGGCACAATTGGCGGGCCTGCACATGACCTGTCACTCCCAGAACCAGACGTATCTCCCATGCTTGAACAAACACCCGGTCAATCGTCAAACTACGCATCCACACAGGTCCTCGACTCTGTTGAGGAACACGACGATTCGGGCCCGTCACGTGACTCCCGGATTTCGTTCTCTAGTGGTGAATTGCTCAGCAGATTGGACGCAAGTTTGCGTTTGAGTGGCCAGTATAGCAACAGGAACTCCGTGAGCTCAGAGCTCGCGCTACAGACACTTATAGCCGGTGTGGATCTCAACACCGAGCTCCCAGCTATGGTGTATACAGTACATGATAAGACCAATCCCACGGGACGCTGGTCTGTATACGATAAACAGCCCAGAACGGCACTGGCGCCGGCGTCGAGGCTCCTGCAAGCAATTCCCGTACAGATTCGTGACGGGACCAGCCGCGCCAGACGGGTTTCGGTTCTGACACGCTCGAACCTGACTTCGAGCAAAAGCAAGTCTGTTTCCATGGTTACTGCAGACAGCGTTTCGAGGGCAAACAGCGGGATTAACTTGGGAAAACAAAGCCGTTTAGGCGCAGCTCACGCAAACGCAAATCGTTCCAGTGGTAGTCTGCTGGGCAACATGCTGTATTTGCTAGCAAATATACTGCATAACAGTGGTTCTGCACAAAGTGCCATGAGCCAGCCAAAAGACAAATCCACCCCCGATGTATTCAGCAATTTGAGCCACGTCATTCCTGAAAACGAAATCTCAGAAGAACCAAGTAATCGAGCTCAGCAAAAGGACGAAAATTTGGGGCTGACTGGAAAAGGGTCGGCGCAGAAGCCAATCAAAACAAGTCGTAACAAAGATTCGCAGCCGCGACGTTACATTGCATCCCCGCCGCCGTCTGTGACCAAAGATTCCATCAAAAAGGGCCAAATGCATAATGGAATGTTCAATGAAAAACAAAATGAGTCAAAAAGCGAGGCGCAGCAAGAGAAGCAACTCAGTATGCCTTGGTCCAAATGGACATTTATGATGATCGCAGGGCTCGTGGCAATCCCCGTGTTTTTTCTTTTACCGCTTGGTGTTTTTGACAACGGGGGCTTCTCACGTGATTCAGACTACCAAATGGGGCTAGACGAGAAAGCCACGCTGGCAAATTGGCGTTACCAAAGACGTTATACGTGGGTGCAAAAACTACTCAGTCTACTCATTGGTTTAGCGTGGGTATTGGTAGTGATAGCCATGATAGCCGTTGGATTTGGCGTTGGATTGACGCGCTAAGACTTTTGATATATTCTATTTGGCAGTTATGACACACATTTTCTGTTCTTCCATTGATGACTGATGGAAAGCATCGTGTGGTATCAATTATGGTTTAGTGCTTATTAAGCATACGCTTTAGTCGGTCTAGGCACATATATTCAATCCGCGCGAAAAAAGGCTGACTCAGGTATGAGGTGCTTTTTCCAAGTGGGGCCACCACATGCACTCCTTGCCACTCACATTCCGAGCCACAAGAGGCAGTTCAGATCCATGAATCGCGAGAAAATTGTCAATATAAAACTTTAATGACCCAGAAATGTAACAATATTTTCTATTAAGTCTCTTTTTATAATTTGACACGGAAAGGAATGCATCTAGGCTGTGTATGAAAAGTGCAAGTGCAAGTGCACGTGACGTTTGCGTGACGTTTGCGCGAGCTGCGGCCCGTGCCGGAATCAGGGCCGGCTGGGGAAATGTCACTTGAGCGTGAGATCTCCATTCCGGAACCGGCTCCGTTGCTAAAACTCAATCGAAATAAGGGTTTTTTCTTTGAGTTTTCGTTTTGTTAAGAAGAGCAATAAAGAGTTATAGACTGTTTCCGTTTTCATCTAACGCTTGTTCGATATCTATAGATACTCCCACGGTTTTGGCCCGGCTCATACCCCACTAGGTGACCCCAGTTTTTACGACACCCACAATCGACATATCCATAGAATTGCTGGTGCCAATATCTGCAAGCACACGAATCACATCTTGCAAACAGACAAAAAAGAACCTTTTTTGGAATGGGAAACACACCCACAAAAGAAGCACGCCCGCGGCTGGCGTCGCTCCATAGTTTCGGCGGCTCTGGTGCCGGTCCGGCCGGATCGAGAACCTCCCGAAGGCACACGATGCTGCTGTCGCTGGCAGTTTCCACTAAATCGTCAAGCAAGCCCGAAGAAAAGCTCAAGGTGAAGGAAAAACACGCCATGGATCTTGTGGTGCGATATCAGGAGAACGTCGACGGCGGCTATTTAGCCCCTTTCGGCACATATAAGCTGAATCTTGATTTCGACACGCAAATTGTACGTGACCTCATCCAGCAGCGGCGGCTTGCTCCTTTTTATACGCCGCTTCAGGACTTCGATCCGGGCTGGTCCGAGGACGAAATCGTCAAGTTGGTGCGACAGAACCCGCTCCATGCGGTGGATTCAGCGTATGCCGAGGAAGACGAGGACGACGCGGACGACCACAAGATACACCGGCTGCAAAACTACTACAAGCGACAGGAACAGAAAAAGCGACTTCAGGAGATGCTTTCGCGTGTTAAAGGGGAGCAAGAAAAGTGCGAGAACGAGTATTTTGACGCGCTCATAATGAACGTCGACCCAAACCTTGCTCTGCGCGACTTGGTGCTCAAACTCTATCGAAATGCGACAGAGTGCCCGATTTGCTTCCTTTATTTTCCTGCCCCACTCAACTATAGCCGCTGCTGCCGGCAGCCAATCTGTAGCGAGTGTTTTGTGCAAATCAAACGGCTCGATCCGCACCCGCCACACGACGAGCCTGAGCTGCAGCGCAAGGGGGACGAGCTTCCTCACACCCTTATCCTGGAACCTCTGAGTTGCCCTTACTGTGCCATGGCGGATTTTGGCGTGACCTACGACCCGCCACGTGACGTGCACGTGGGCCGGGGCGCGGATTTGCAGCCATCCGCATATGCGGAAAAGTCTTCAATTGAGGTTATTCCTGAAAATGATGGCGCGGTCGAGTTTTGCGAAACCCAGCTGCCAAACTTGAACGCCTCTTCAGCGGCTAGTCCGCGCAAGCCCCGCCGGAGGCTGTCTGTGGCGGCCGAGTCCGACCTTGTCATCACGACTGATATGATTCGTCCGGGATGGGAGCAGCAGCTTTCTTCCGCCAAGAGCCGCCTCGCACGCAAAGCTGCGGCTGCCAGTGCAATCCATGCGTCCAATCTCATCATTAATAACGAAGGAACTTCCGGAAGTCCGGGGCGGAGCCAGAATCCGGCGTACCTTATGCTGCTCGAGGACAGAATGATCGAGGAGGCAATGAAGCTACTGCTTTTGGAAGAGGAAGAACGGTTGGCGAAGCGTGATCGTGAGGCGAGGAGCAGCCACTAAAAGGAAAAAGTGCGCGAACTGCAAAATTATGTTGAGAAGAGGCCTCGAGGGTTGATGTGCTACGTGCAAGACCTATTGTTCTCGGCAGGGTTCATGGGTAGACATCCCGAACGGTTAGATCTGAGTGGTGGCTAGTAATCTCCTTGAAGTCACTGCTATCCAATTGCGTCTGTCACCCCATAGTGTCGTCGTCTTACTGAGATACTTGCTTTATTTGGAAAGCAGCCAGCCAGGGTGGGCTTGGCGGTTATATTAGTGCAAGTGACGTAAGTGACAGAGCGCGCGCACGCGAGTTTGAACACGGAATGTAGGCAAGTTTAGCCCGCACAGGGTCTTCCCACGAGACAATGCGGCAAAAATGAGCTTGTCCATAGTCGGCAAAATCGAGAAAGTTGGCGAATGGCTGCTATACTCATACATGAATTAGATGATTGCATGAAGCCTTAAGCACGTGACGTGCCGAAAGTTCGTAAGCGCGGGAAGTGATACTTCACCCAGAGGCCTACATATTTTTTTTTATGTGCGCTTTGATCCGAGTTTTCCTCGAAATCAAATTCTTGTTTTGAAGGCGGGAGCCCGGGAAAGTTGAGAGTTAAGCGTTTTCTATTGTTCCGATAAGGAGAGGCTTGTTCCAGTCTCAGCCTCGTTTACGTGATAAATGGCGCGCATGAAACTGAGCAGATACGCTCTTTTGACGCGGCTGCGGAATGTGCGGTTGTGCAAATAAAGTAACGGAATGTTGAGACAGTTTGAATTTTTGGCCGGCTTAATAAATTTTATGTGCTCCAGAGGGTTACTTGCTCTTCTTGTGAGAATGTAATTCAACAAGGCGAGGCTTATCTGAGAAGTGGTCCGATTACGCTCGCGCCGTGGAAGCATCCAGGCATGAGCTCGCACCCGTGCCCCCCTTCAGTTGCAGTTACGAGGTTGTATTATCCTGCATATACCCTTCTTCGTGGTTAAGCGAGAATTTGCTGGCGGAGTGCATGAGGCTCTGTCGGCACTTTTTTCAATTCACGCCTTCTCACGATCTAGATACCCTTCACAACTCTGTTTAAAGCTTTTACGATCAACTGGGATACACTGTGTATCAAAATTGCAGCCAATTGCGTGTAAAAGCGGATTTTTGTCCGAAATATACCGAAACAAACTTAATACCAACGCGTTTCCAGGCCCGTTGTCTGAAACTGATCTGAGACAGACGCATCTGTTTCACCGGCCACCAAGACCCAGCTCAATTTCCAAAGAAACACTCATCTTTAAAAAAGCCCAAGCGTCCACAATGGGAATAAGTTCGCTCAATTTGCTAAGGATCTCCTTCCCGCCCACAGACCACCTCATGAACGATTTTCAGACGCACACACTGTACATCGCCAAACGAGAGGTGGATTTGCTTCCGCTCCGACGAACAATCACCAAAACAGGCAAATTGCGTGACGCAGTAATCTTGCTTCGTGACCTCCAGCCAGAAGAATCAAGCCTATTATTACGCGTGAAACACGTTGCAATTGACTTCACTACGGATTTCGCGGGGAATCCCGGGATAGTGCCGGGCGCACGATTTGTCGCTAAGATTCCGCTGATGCACCCGATTCGCGACGGCGAGCATATGTTTCTGCCCGCAGATAAACTCTTGGTGTTTCCGTATAGTGCATGCTGGCTCCAAAACCGCGAATTCATGTGCAACAATTGCATTTCTGCACTGGCGTGTGATGTTGAGAAATACGTGACGCACCAACGCACACCTTGCTTGCGTCAACTTGTGTACGGAAGACAGCTAAATGGCGGGCTCCAGGACTATATCAGGGTTCCGCTGCCGGCCCACTCGCTCGTCAAGGTGCCTGAGCTGGTCTCTGTGCACGACTGCTGTTTTCTTTTCGACGTGGCGCTTCCGTTTTTGTCATATTGCGTAGACGTGATGTTTGCAGGTTTGGGTGTGAATCTGCAAAGTTTGGCTGATCTGCCGGAAAGAGTTTTGGTCATGCTAAATGACGTGAAAAAAGAAGCCAACGATTGTCTTTTGGTGATCCGTCATCTTCAGCTCGACCACTCCATATTCACCTTCACAGACCCGAAATTGCTAGCGAAACCGCAGACAAAAGAACGCTTCAGGGACAAATTTCGGCACGTGCTCGTGTTCACATCCGACAAGGAAATTCTAGAATCAGCTGTCCAGTTTGCAGCCCGCAACGTCTCGAAAGATGTTGCGAAAAAACTGACTATTGGCATTTTCCGTAACATTAGCCCCGAAATCACATGCCCGAATTATTGCATGTTTCACAAGATCGATTTATCATATAAAGATAGATTCTTGATGGAGGATTTACTCATGACATTAGCGGCACTTAATGGCGGCACACGATCGCCAGTCTCACCGACCCAGCAGGAGATCACTATTCAACATGGAAAAAGCGCTCTGAAGAAAAAAAATGGTAATTCAGCAAGCACACTGCCAACTAGCGATATGAGCAAGCTGAGCATCACGGAAATCCGTTCATCGAACTCAAGCACGACCAGATCGTCGTCCCAGTCCACTGAAAACAAAAATAATGAGGATCAGCAGTCAGATGGAATTCTGAGTAATTCATCAACATCTGCACCCAAACATACCTCGTGGCTCCACTGTGATAAGGATTTCCGTTTATGTCTGGATGACAATTGCGTGCATGATGTGACGAGTCTTTGCCATCAAACAGCGACCATCAATGAGATGATCAGGAGTGGGTGTAGCTGGAAACGCGTCTTTTACACGCATCGGCTGGCGTGCCATGTCAAATTGAATGCATTTATATTTTAGAATAGAAAGAATGATCGGATAAAATCAGGGGCAAATTCATGACTGGACCTTCAAATATGTAAACCATAAAGTTTTGATTCACGGAGTATGGGAGACACACAAGTAAAAGGTGTGAAAAGCTCATGATTAGCCAACTCGAGCCAAAAGCTTGCGGGTTCGCGTAGATAGAGAGACAATAATGAACATTGAAACACAGGCTTTTGGGTCTTGCTATGTATGCAATCGACTCTGAGGTTCTGATGCTTTCACGTTCAAAACGTATTGAAGAGGGAACACAGCTTACATGCTTGGACTGAGAACCCACAATTGGCCATTGCACAACACTTAAACGAAACCCTAGCTCTCAGCCCATGATTTCGCTATTCCTTCGGGTAAAGAGTAAAGCCCACGACTGAAATTCTGAATCTCAGAAATTGTCCACAAACAACCATCATCGACAACTTACATTGGGAACACATAAGCCAAGCGCGCTTCAAACACAAGACAGAAACTTTCTCTTTCACTCTTTCTCGTAGGTCTCTTTATGAAGTTTTCGGATCTGCTTTGCCCACGTCTTGACATCTTTGTCGTAAACTCCCGAAGGTACATCTGCAAGAAACCTCTCCTGCAACAACTCGTCTGGGCACTTTCTACGAGAATCATCTTTGATGAGGCACAAGTCGATGAAAGCACATAAGTCAGCGTCGTATTTTTGTTTCTGGAGCGGATCCGTTTTTCCCGTTAATGTCGGTGATGTTTCATTGACGATTCGCTGGAGCAAATCGAGAATGCCCTCGGGCCCTGCTTTTGAGCCTGCCTCGAGATCCCCGTTGTCATCCTCGCTCCACACGCTTCTTCCGGATGCCAATTCAACAAGCATGAGCCCCATGGACCAGACATCGGATTTCACGCCGTAAGTCAAGCCCTGAATCCTCTCGGGCGACATGTAAGTCGAGGTGCCGACGAACGTATCGGCCATGGCGACGGAGTTGGTGAGTTCACGCGATACGCCAAAGTCACAGAGCTTGAATTCGCCGCGGTGAGACATCAATACATTTGACGGCTTGATATCGCGGTGGATGATCTTGTGCGTCCTGTAGAGGTACGTAAGGCCGCTCAAGATCAGGAACAGAAGCTTTTTAAGCACAAAGAGTGGGAATTGGCGCGGGTTGCATAGCTGCACGATTCGATCGAGCGATCCGCAGTTGCAATATTCCATGCACAACACGATGGAGTTGTTTGCTCGTAGAAACGCACCGTAGAACTCAATGATGTATGGCAGGCGGCACTCGTGCATGATGCGTAGCTCGCGAATGATCTGTGTCTGCACCTCCAGCTTCGAGTCCACGAGCACGACTTTCCGCGCCATGGTCTTTTGCGAGGGCACATGCAACACCTTCAGCACCACGCCCGAGTTGCCCAGGCCCAAATCTTTCAAGTGCACAAGGTCCGCATCACGGAGGTTCATCGCCGCCAGTGTGGCCGCCAAGGGGGTCAGCGGGAGGGGTGAGTTCTGCGCCAGAGATGTCGGCATTAGCATATGCGCGGCTGGATTCGGCAGTGGGGGCCCGCCAAGCGGCAGTTTCGTAGGGGAAATCGAGCTGATCACGGTCCGCCGTTTGCGTTGCACGTGTGCGAGTTGTGGCGACCCCTGGGCCGCGTGGAGGTCCAAATTGTGAAACGAATCGAGCAAATCTTGGGGCGATGTAGTAGGCGCCGGCGAATGATCGATATTGAGCAAGGGCGCCGGGCGCGGGTGTTTCTTTTTGGGCTGGTTTTTGAGCGCCGTCAATCGGGACGCCTCCTGCGAGTAGTCTGCGGGCAGGGGCACGCTACCCGCCGGGCTAAATGAGAGTTGTTTCACGTTTTTGCGCTTGAGCGATTTCGGAGGCATTAGCGGCTCGCTGAAGGGCGGAATCGGCGGGAGTTCCTTCTCCTTGCCCGGGCCTAGCGAGGCCAGCGGCTGATCATGTTTTTGGAACGACATCAGGTGCTGTGAAATGTGGTATCGGTGTATAGATATGTGTGGTAAAATGGGGTAATAAGGTGTATGAGGCTCCAGGATGCTGTATAAAGAGAATAGGCCTGTGTAATAATGAATGGATCGGTGGGGTCGTATTAAATTCAATTGCCAGGAAACTGTTTAATGGCGGTTACGAATTTTGATGGTTATTCTATCCATTTGTAGATTTTTTTCTATGGTTATAAAATGTAGGCGTGAAAACGTCTTTTGCGGTGTGTAAAGAGTTGCTGGCAGCGGGTTTCTCAGGCCGGTTTCAGACTTCCAGTGGTGCTTCGGCCCTATGCAAGGTGTGTTTGGCCCTTCATATCCGTCCGTCGCGCACGGCGCCATCCGTTGATGAAAGCTGAGACGGTATTCATTAGTCAGATATTTTTTCCGGTTAGAAAATTTCAGTTTGCTTTACGCTAGCGGGAGTTTTCTGCCGCTCCTTAGGCACTGTTCTTCTACAATAGCTTTGTGGATTACGTATCCACTACAGCATAGTTCTATTCGTGGTCTGTAACGTCTGAAAAGTCTTTTGAGTCTCTCAGAGCATGCGATTGATGCAATACTGATTCAATGCCATCACTTATTCAATGGCTTGTGGTTCCCAAAGGGTGAGTCGGCTAAAATTGCAGTTTTACACGCTATTTTTATAATAAAGCGCCAAGACTAAGTTCTCATTGTTGTGGTTCAATTGTTCGATGCTGCTCGTCTGGGTAACTGCAGAGGGCACGTTCCTGCAGATGGGGCAGCTAGCCGATACACTACGGGGCGGAGCTGGGATACGCAACAACATTTATACCAGTATTTATTTGGTGAACTCAGTACTTTTGGAAATTAGCAGTCATAACCTGACCAATTCATCTTCTCGCGTATTGTATGACCCTTCTTTGACCATTTATTGCGTGTCGCTTATACGGTTCGAATAGCATGTTGCTTTACGCTGAGCGTGCATGAAAATGTCGCGCCTCAAAGAATCATCAAAGAATCCTTTAATCGTCTAACATTCTTGCCTGGTTTGATTGAAAAAGCGCAATTTTCTTTTCTCGAACAATCAGTCCTTGCGTGAAGCCCGGGAATTCGCTTGCAAAAAGAAAAAAAAAAAAAAAAACAGTCATGGCGGAGCAAGTGTGCTGATCCCGCTGCTTATGACTATGCGGCTTCTGATGTGTATCAGTGCAACGTACATTCAAAGTAAAGTTTTCTAACACAAATTCATGCCGACTTGACATGAGTTTTTTCTATATGACTGGATCATTTGCAAATCATCTAACGGAACGATCTCCCACCTCGTTGGATCAAACCTTATAAACTCGTATGACAAGTCTAAGAATTTACAATAATTCAGGCCTTTCAGGACTGCCTGCTTGAGGTTCTGGCGGCCGTGAACATGACGCAAGTTTTTGCAGCCACCGTTCGAACTAAATGGGTGTAGACCAATAAGGTGTTCTTATGTTAACATCCACAGAAAGCTTAGTGTAAAACATGCATGGGCCTGCGGCATGACACTTGCGTTGTAAGTGTGCGCGCTTACGCCTTACACATGGGTCGGAGTGGGAATGTTCATTGATAAAGTAAAGTCTACTGAGCCTTTACATGCGGCTGTTGGAGTAATGAAGCCCGTTGCGGCCGACGGGAGGGTAGCCAATATACTGCTGGTAACCTTGATCCACGTGTGGCTGCAAATGCGGGAGCTGCGGGGGTTTATACATCTCGCCCGCGCCTTGGGGCGTGGGCTGCATTTGCCCATATGCCATATGGTCCTGTGGCGGCGCATACCCGCCCATGCCTGGATGCATGAGCATACCGCCCTGCTCCATGGGCATAAACGACATCAGTGGCATCATCACATTCGGCGCCATTTCGGGCATCTGCTGCCCTGGCTGTGGACCATGCATAGTGTTCTGTAGGTGGTGACGAGGCTGCAAATGCTGGGGCCCGTGAAGGAGCAGCGAGGATTGAAGCGGTGGCGCTGGTGCGGACTGGCCATCGTTGACGCTGTCTGGGTTAAACGCACTGATACTGCTCAGCTTCTTTTTCTTCTGGCGGCATGTGAAACACACTTTATGCTTGCCCTGTTCATCGGGCGTCAAGGCCTTTGCGCACCGATTGCAATTACCCATGCGCTCCAAATTTGTGCGCCTAATCTTATCATTTTCACGACATCGCTGGCATACTTTGAACGCACCAGGCTCCAGCGGTCGGCGGCCGTCGGGTTCTTCCGAAGACTCACCATCGGGCGAGTCGTCCTTCACAATCAGCGCCTCAATCGGGCCCGAGCAATGCACGCATCGACCTTGCGCGGCGCGGTTGGCCTTTCTTAGGCGTAGCGACTTCCTGCACTGCGGGCACAATACAAACTTCTGCTGGTCCAATGGGATTTCGCTGCCACACCGGCGACATGCACCCTCCTTATCCTTAGTCTTTTTTTGCCACCTGCGCGATCGCTGGCGCTGCAAATCGCGGCAGTGGAAACACAATTTATATACCTTGGGCTCGTTGGTCTTTGCCTTGCCCGTTTCCGCCGGCTTCACTAACCGTTGCACAAACTCTTTCTTGCAGCGCGAACATTTGCTTTGGATCACGTTCTCGCCGTCGGCGGTAAGCTCAAGCTCCTCCTTTCTGGAGTTTTCTTGCTGCACATGTAACGGCGGGATCGGCGTGACTAGCTTTTCTTCGGCCGGTTTTGCCATATTGTGGTTAACCGACGGCGGGATAATGAGCCCGCGGAACGAGCCGGCGCCCGCGCCGCTCCCGTTGTATAAATTAATTCCCGGAGGATGTAAGGCATTGCTGAGGTGGCTCATGCTTGCCTGGCCGGCGCCTGAAGGATAATGGAATTGACCCTTATACCTTTTATCGTCGATGTCTCGCGCCAGCGTCACGTACTCTTGCGGCGTGTAGCGCTGACTGTGATCGTGAACTGACGGCGCCTCCAGAAACGGGCCTGTGCTTTTCGGCGGCTCGCTGCGGATCGACAGGCTCGGTGGGAAAAGATGTGATTGTGGAAACGGATATTTCAAGTCCAATGTGTTTTGGCGGAACGGGTCATGTTCGTCGTAGGGGCCTCTGCGCAGCGGCGGGCCGGTATTGCTTTTGTGTAATCAAATTGGTCTTATGTCCTCAAATTGGTTGTGTGACGCCAACGCGCGATTCGTGGTCATCGCTTAATGTTACAAACTCTATTTACAACCTTCGTAGGATTACCAAATTGGTTTTGTGATTTCGAATCGGTTTTGTGACGCCGAATTGCTTTCTTGACGCGCAAATTGAATAAAATACGTGAAATATGGAATTCATGTCGAACTCAGTCATACGACGCTAGAATTTGAGTTTGGGGTATTGCAGAAGTGCAGACGTTTCATGGCTAGGTCCACATAAACGCATCACATATGTATTAAACTAGATGAAGTTTAGTTTCGAAATACTTCCAGATATCCACATTTAATGAATCACACCTCCGATAAAGATCACGACAAGATAA
>JAKTVE010002514.1:14302-27854 GCA_030557065.1 Metschnikowia rubicola | reverse complement strand
CCCGTTCATCTGTTTCCCTTGGCGCGAGGAAGTCGTCGTCTTCAGCGATAATGAAGTTGTCATCATCATACTCTGTGGAATTGAGTTCTAGATTGTGGCCCGATTCTGGATCCTCGTCAAAATTCCCAAACACTAAGTCGTCATAGTTGGCCCCGCTGTGAGGATCTCCTTCGTGATAGGAGTCCAATTTCTGCTGCATTCTTTTGTAAATGATAAAGCTTGCCAAGGAGACGGCGCACCCGGTGAGGAGAATACTGAATACATCAAGGGCCTTTGCCGACGCCGGTCTCTCTGCATCACCCAAATTTTTTATAGTATGGCCGATAAACACGTGCATGAACATTTTGGGGGACGTGATAAGAGACGCCATCAAGTATGTAGACGCGGGTAGGTTTGGAATTGCAGCCAAAGCCCCGTTAGAAAGAGAGTAAGGTAAAGGACAGAGCCTGAGCAATATGAGAAGAAATAACGAGGCATCCTCTTTCAAGATTTCAGCAAACGCTCTGAATTTCTCGTTTCTCGCAACAAGCAGCTCCGCTTGATTTCGAAGAAAGTAGCGATAGACCATGAATGATGCAAAAGATCCGGTAATCGATGCGGCAGCAAGCAATGGCCATCCCCCGGGGAAACCATAGACCATCCCGCAAAGCATGGAGAGCGCGGAAAACCCAAGTAAAGGCGGGAATCCAACAAAGAATATGGCAATAAACAACGCTAGCCCGCCGAATTTCGACTTCCTTATCAGATCTGACACATCCACCATCACGGCAATGAGGGAATTATGGAATATGAGAACGATGACTGCAGCGGCAAGCCCGAACACCGCTCCAATGGCATATAAAACCTGCTTCTTTTTTGGCTGATTCTTATACCACTCAATAAAGTTGTTTCCGAGGTCATTGAAAAATTGTACTTGTGAGCGTAGCGTGCTGCGTAGAAACTCGAGTCTTTCGGCCATTCTGCGTATGTCAATTCGTTGTTCGGGTCAGTTTAGTGTAGGCATTGAAGACTGAATACCGTATGGGTGGCGCGCATAGTAACAGCTATCCGCGGCGGCTGCTGCAGTGCGCAGGCGAGGCAAGTTTCAGTTCGAATAATGCCATAAGTGTCAAATCATGCTCATCTTGAAACATTGAAGAATTTTGAAAATAAGGATATAATAAATCGTAGGCTTTCAAAACAAGCATGCGTTTTTGAACTATTTCAAATGTCTTTTGGATTTTTCACGTTCTCATTCCTATTATCGCAGATGCTGTTGTTTGCTAACAAGCGGCGTCGTTTGCCTCGTGATTAAAAATATTGAGTCGAAACTAAAATTTCGTTTGCGCAACGAAATGCCTCAGGTACGCCTAATAGGTTGACAACTTTCAGAAATTGCTTTCAGAAGCCTATAAAGCCCCAATGACTTGGTATAAGCAGAAGTTGACTTCTAATTAGCCACAAAATTTAAATCAAAAGATAGATGAGCAGAAATAGAAAGATGACCGCGCCTTGCCTCTTGTAGAGAAATGCTTTGCGGCAAGATGGCGGAGCTAGCTGGAGATCTTCGAAGGTAGAGAGTCTAGGCTGTTTGGTTGAGAGTTCAAAACATCTATCACGAAAAACATACAATCAAAAAAAAAAAATGACACGATCGTAAGAGGGCAAACCTCAGGCGTTTAGCCGAAAACACAGGCTTCAATCATGGCGCGCTGATAATCTAGAACTGCGTCTTACAGAGTCTGAGAATTAGATAAGCCCTAGAAATTGCCGTCCAAATGCAGTACTTGTGTGAACTTGCTTCGGCCAAATACATTGACCACATAATAAAAATTGAGCAAAAAAATAAAATTAAAAACAGAAAGTGGCCTGCAAACTCGAATGCATTTCGGAAGCTGCATTCCTGTGTACAAGAAGGAGATGACTGGAAAAGCGCAAATTACACGAGCTCGGGTTAAAAAGAAATGTACTTATGATGCACGTTTGGAATAAAAGAAAGAGGGGTATCGTATTCACCGGGAATAGTCATTTCGCTATGTCTTCAAGTGATTTCTTGACTAATTCGATTTACGAGAAGAATTCTTCTGAATTCACAATGCTTATGACTGGACAACCGATATTGTGAATTTCAGATAGTTCGTGGCTGAAACAGTCTCGACGAACACCATTCGCCCATTGCGGCTTGGACCAAGTTTGACATTGCAATTCGTGCATCGCGCTTCTCGTATATTTGTTTCGCGTCAAAAATGACAATATCATAGCTTTCTTTGACGTCAATTCCATTATTCCTTTGATGTGAAGCACAATTTAGCAGAAGTTGCTCGTCGAGTTTCTTCACTGATCTGAGTATTGACTTCATGATTTCCGAAAGCGGGGGAAAACATAAGAATCACATTCCTTTTTCGTCTATATGCACTTTTGCACATGAACACAGCCGCCTTGAACCCCTCATACCCACGCCTATCTTCTAGATTTAAAGAGGTGGGAATGAATAGGCCTGGCTGTATGCAAGAACTTGTTTTGCAACCGATATAACTGATGCTAGAACCTTGGAAAGTCGTAAAAGATACATAGCCACCTTCAAGTCTTGCGTCACTCCAGCTCTTTGCAAATGATACGATCATTGATCCCCACCCTTTGAAATTTGCTTATATAAGACGAGAGGGTCTGAAAGTTTTTGTATCCTTTTCGAACAATTAAAACTTGCAAGATGATTCCTCTCTTATCGATAATTCTTCTTTTGGCCATTGTGTCTGCTAATTATGCGCCACAAAAAGTGGGATGCCCAGCCGGCAGATTGATTCGTGAAGCCAAAGGACTTTCCAAGCAAGAGGCAGATTGGGTGGCTAACAAGAAAACAACCGAACACTTGAAACTGTTTCTCGAGACTTCAAATCTTACGGACTTTGACGCCAATGCTTTTCTCACTGACACCGATCACAACATCAAGATTGGATTGGCGTTTTCTGGAGGAGGGTTCAGGGCCATGTTATGCGGTGCGGGATTCATGTCTGCTCTTGACAATAGAACTCGTGGGGCCCATGAACACGGTTTGGGTGGCTTGCTTCAAGCATCTACATATATGTCTGGGTTATCTGGGGGAAGCTGGTTAGTGGGAAGCGTGGTTTCCAACAATTTCACCAGTGTCCAGGACATCATGGACAACAAAACCAAGATCTGGGACTTAACATATTCCATTCTTGATGCGAAAGGAAGTGGTATTTTCAACATCGTGAAGTATTACCTTCAGTTGATCGCAGATGTATTACTCAAGAAGATGGCAGGATTTCAGACAACTTTGACCGATCTCTGGGGCAGAGCCTTGTCACACCACTTCTTTGGAGGCACGAATTACGGCGACGATTTATATTGGTCGGGTGTGCAAAACATGACAGCTTTCATCAACCATGATATGCCATATCCCATTGTTATCGCGAATGCCGTGGATCCGGGAAATAAGAAGGTTAATAACGATTCTGCAATTGTTGAAATTACTCCCTTTGAAATTGGCTCGTGGGATCCAGCATTGAATTCCTTTATGGAAACAAAGTACATGGGTTCAAACGTGACGAACGGAATGCCAGTAGAGCAGTCTTGTGTCAATGGCTACGATAATGCTGGTTTCTTGCTAGGTGCTTCTTCGACCCTTTTCAATGAGGTCTTTGGTAACTCTGTGACGGGGAGAATAAATGAAACAGCTTTCAACTCTACCGTTGGGAAAGAGCTCGACTCTGCATTGAGCTCAGCCTCGGACGTTGATCACTTTGTTGCCGTTGTCAAGCCTAACCCGTTCAGAAATGCACAGGAGGGAGGTAACAAGAATATCACCGGAGACGATATTTTGTCTTTAGTTGACGGCGGAGAAGACAGTGAGAATGTGCCTTTATACCCACTTGTGCAAGAGGCTAGAGAGGTTGATGTGGTGTTTGCGTACGACAGTTCTGCGGACACGGCGGTTGACTGGCCCAATGGAAATGCCATGTACCAAGCATATGAGCGGCAGTTTACTGAGCAGGGAAAGACCATGTCTGTGCCTAGAATTCCCCCCAAAGAAGTCTTTTTGCTGGGTGGTTTGACCAGTAAGCCAGTGTTTTTCGGATGCGATGCTAATGCACCTTCGGAAATCACTAATGGAAACAATGCTACCGGTGCCAATGGTAACTTGACTCTGGCAAACTCAACCCTGGATAACCTCGGGAAGAAGGTTCCTCCCTTGATTGTTTACACGGCAAACAGAAAATTATCCTTCGACTCAAACAAGTCCACGTTTACGTTTGTCTACACTGAGGCTGAAAAGGCCGGCATGGTTCGCAATGGGTTCGAGGTTGCAACGAGAAACAATGGTACCGAAGACAGTGCGTGGAAAACGTGTGTATCATGTGCAATTATTAGGCGTGAGCAGGAGAGACGAAACATGGAGCAGAGCGACCAATGCAAACAGTGCTTTGAGAAATATTGCTGGAGGGGTTAAGCTGCACGTCTTATGCCCACTGAGAGAGATGAAATTATGTACCACTTTATACACGTTGATTTCAATACAACTATGCTCTATGAATGACTCCAAATGTTGATGATTTGAATTTCTAGTCTGGATTTTGCATTTATGTATTTTCCAAGTTTTGGTCACTGCACTAATTCGTGAATTGCGTGTATGGCTGCCACATTGTGAAAAGCCGTGTGGGTGGCGCTATCTATATTTGGGTATCAGACCGACCTCAAGAGTGATAATACCTTCTTAGTTTGGCGTGAAAAGTTCACATGATTTCGACATAATTTCTTTGCGACTTACCGCGTGCCACAATCTGCACCACGAAGATATATAAAAAAATGTGCAATACCGCTGTAAACAGTTCACTTCAATTCATTGTTCGGACCACATTCTTCTCATTGTGCACAGGTCATAGCGCAAAAAAAAAAGAAAAGAAAAAAAAAACCGGGGACTGATGCTATTCTTGGCAAGAGTGCACACACGCATTTGCATCCTGCGTCGAAAGCCGATAACGGGGGAACAGAGAGACTCTTTGTAAAATATAGGAATTGGCATCAATGAATCATATTGCTAAGCTCATTTATATCCATAGCATCTATTTCCACCAAATTGATTCCACGTAATGATTTTGAATGAGCCGGGGAATCTCGACGGTCGCACATTGCAACAAGTTGTGCTGCGTTAGCAAGCATACGGATACGGCATTCGCGCATCGAAGCGGCTCAATTTCCCGAGCTTCCCGAACCGAAGGCCATTGGTCAGACACAGTTATGGGCATACGAGTACGTGAATTGAGTAATAAACTTAACCCATAGCAAGGTTTGCAGATGCTTGATAGCGGATAGACATAGCGGATTCACTTACTATTGATTTAGAGGGGTTCTTTTAATTAATCTTAATGTATTTGTTTGATTATCTTGGCCGACCTTCCGTTCGCTGCAGCCGCAGCTCGAATTCGCTGCGCTGCACCTCTGCGCATTAAGGCCGAAGCCCCGGCATCTCCTTTGGTTGCCCGGGCCGCTCCCCGAGGCCACAACCAAAAGTTTTTCCTAAAACAATATTTGATCATTCTTCAGAAAGTTCACGCAATGAGGCTTACTTCGTTGATCTGGGCTGCTTCAGCGCTTGCAGGCTACGCCCCTTACCAGGTGGATTGCCCCGACGGAAGTCTTGTGCGTACAGCAAATAACCTTTCCACAGAGGAGGCAGATTGGGTTTCTGAGAGACACAAGGTCACGGACAAGTACCTTGAGACATTTCTCAACGACGCAAACTTGGAGGATTTTGACGCATCGTCTTTTCTCAGCAACACCACCGACGGTCGCTCGATTACTATCGGTATAGCGTTCTCAGGTGGTGGTTATAGGGCCATGTTGGCTGGTGCTGGGCAATTGGCCGCGCTTGACAACAGAACCGAGGGAGCGCATACAGAAGGATTAGGAGGCTTGCTCCAGGCCTCCACATACTTAGTGGGCCTTTCTGGCGGAAACTGGCTTGTCGGAAGCGTGGTTGTGAACAACTTCACTTCTGTGCAGGACATCGTCAACAACAAAATCGATATCTGGGACTTGGAGCACTCGATCGTGAACATGGGAGGGTGGAACCTCGTGAAGGCCTATGAATACTACAAGGACCTTTACGATGACGTGAGTGCCAAAGAGGATGCCGGGTTCGAGGTTTCGTTGACGGATACCTGGGGCCGTGCGCTCTCACACCAGTTCTTCCCCGAACTGACGGCATTCGGCGAGAGCCTTTTGTGGTCTTCGATCCAGGACATCGATGAGTTTGCAAACCATGAAATGCCATTTCCAATTGTGGTTGCTAACGGTAGAACGCCCGGCACGCAGTTGATTAGTGGTAACTCGACCGTATTCGAAGTCAGTCCCTACGAGTTGGGCTCATGGGACCCATCATTGTATGCGTTCACGAAAACAAAATACTTGGGCTCGAAAGTGAGCGACGGCGAGTCTCTGAATGGAACTTGCGTCAGCGGCTTTGACAATGCAGGTTTCATCATGGGCACCTCGTCCACATTGTTCAACCAGTTCGTGTTGCAGATCAACACCACTTCTTTGCTGAGTACACTCAAAAGTCTTATAAGCAGTCTTTTGGGGGATGTTTCGAATGAAGAAAATGATATTGCGGTGTACAAGCCCAACCCTTTCCAGCACTATGAAGAGGCAGGCATCAAGAGCATTGTGCAAAACGATACGTTATACTTGGTGGACGGCGGTGAAGACGGACAAAATATTCCAATCTACCCATTGTTGCAACACCCTAGAGGCGTGGACGTGGTGTTTGCATATGACAATTCCGCCGACACAGACCAGTACTGGCCGAACGGAACTTCGATGATCGCTTCTTACCAGAGACAGTTTTTGGACCAAGGTAACGGTACAATCTTTCCTCACGTGCCCGATAGTGCCACATTCCGCAACCTCAATATGACGGCGAAGCCAGCGTTTTTTGGCTGCTCGGCAAAGAACCTCACCTCATTGCTTCCGGACGGCGCTGATGAGGACGAAGTGTACAATTCTCCTGTGATTGTGTACACTGCCAACAGACCATTTTCATTTTATTCCAACACGTCCACGTTCAAGCTTTCGTGGGAGAATGAGCAGAAGCTTGGTATGATCCAGAACGGATTTGAGACCGCCTCAAGACTTAACTCGACCTTAGACGAGGATTGGAAAACGTGTGTGGCCTGTGCTATCATCAGGCGTGAGCAGGAGCGCCAGGGAATCGAGCAGAGTGATCAATGTAAGCTGTGCTTTGAGGAATACTGCTGGGACGGTACCATTGATGATCTGACTCCAGGCTTGAATTTCACCACCGAAGGAACCACAAATGGCGAAGAAAGCACGGGTAACACCACCAGTAGTGGTGTTTCCTTGATCGGGTCCGGTGCGAACCACGGTATTTACCAGGTGCTCGGCTACTGTCTCTTGGCAGTGGTGGCGTGTACGTTCTCTGTTGTCTAATGAGACTTTTATTACTGAATATAGGACAATTATTTGAAATAATAAAGGAAATAAAAAAATAACTCTTGACTGACGATAATCCATGTAAGTCTACAGCGAATCGCCGAAAATTCCCCACTTTCAAGTTGAATGTATCATACCGGCACATCGGAACATTTGTCTGCATCTGTTTGACCGGAAAGCACAGAGATATTTTTAGTAAATGCTGTTCAAAGTTTTCTACACCAGCATAGACATTGTTTTTGGTGAAAACAGCCGGGGCAAATCGCGAAAAGAGGTCAGCGACTAGTCAATGCAGAATTCGCATGCATCATCTCATTTTTTTGACCTCAAGTCAGATCAGTATCCGAATGTCATCATTTTTATGTGCGTTGCCCGATGGTCCAGAGCGCAGCCCGTTGAAAAAAGATTCTTCCCCACAAAAGAGGCTGTACTCTACAAAGCCCCTAAACGGAAAAGAGCGCGGGAAAACGGTAGCCATTTACAGAAATTCAGACGGCCAAATCAGCCAAATCAGTTAAATCGGCCAAAATAACCTGGGGCGTTCTGGAAAAAACGGTTTGAGAAATGCGAGTATGAGCCAATAAGGTTCCGAAGAACCCGCTAAATAGATATCTCGTTGTTTTTGTTTGTATGACATGATCACCTCCATTGCCCGAACTTTGATTTAAATCAAACTCTTAAGAAGGAAATGGGATATGCCAGTGAATAGCAAAAAAGCGCATTCGTTTTACGTCATTTGTTGTATCAAATTCGTAAACTTACGCCCATTGGAATCTCACAATCTATACAGTCTTGAGATACGGCGACCGACTGCATCGGAGGCAGGATCCCTGTAGCATTATGCGGGGGAGGCTTATAAACAATACAAGCATATCGTGCATCTATAAAGGTAGCAATCAAACTTTATTAGCCGTGCTTTTGCCAATATGCTTGATACACAAAAGCTTATGAGATTTTCCTTGAGTCATAACATACTAGCTCTCCTTTGGACTCGAATCTAGCATAAAGTACGTTTCAGTTTCAGCAGCAGCAAGCATGAGCAAAGAAGCCAATGTGATTGAGCGCGAGGCCTGCCTGAGCGAGGACGATCTTCTTTTTGATAGTGCCGATGTTTCGCCCACTTATTTGAAAAAAGCTTCACTAGCATCAAATGCTATTGATAATATTGGCTTTGGTAAATACCAGAAGGGGCTTTTTGTCGTGGCCGGTTTTGGCTGGTTTGCCGATAATGCGTTCCCCGTGGCTACGTCTTATATATTACAACGATTGAATGAAGTTGATAAGGTACACTATCCGCCAGGAAGAGCGCCTTACTTGATATTGGCCCAAAACTTGGGCTTACTTGCGGGGGCTTTCGTATGGTCCCTCGCAGCAGATATAATTGGCCGCCGCTGGGTGTTCAGCTTTACCTTTTTGTTCACCTCGGTGTTTTCTATTGTCGCG
Source organism: Metschnikowia rubicola (assembly GCA_030557065.1). Lineage (NCBI taxonomy): Eukaryota > Fungi > Ascomycota > Pichiomycetes > Serinales > Metschnikowiaceae > Metschnikowia > Metschnikowia rubicola. The sequence continues at coordinate 18,959 of JAKTVE010002514.1, read as the reverse complement.
GGAGCCTCGCCAAACTTTGCCGCCGCAGGCACGTTTTGTGCACTATGGAGCTTTGGAGTTGGGGGAAATTTACCGGTAGACTCGGCCATTTTTCTTGAAGCGCTTCCGACGAACAAGAAATGGCTTTTGACAGTTATGTCGGTGTGGTGGAGCATTGGTCAAGTGGTCACCGCGCTTATCTCATGGGGCCTTATTTCCAATTACAGCTGTGAAGATGTGACCGATTGCCACGCATCTGAAAATAAGGGTTGGCGCTACTTCATGTTCAGCCTTGGGGGACTCTCGTTTCTTATGTTTTTAGCCCGCTTCTTGTTTCCGGTGTATGAGAGCCCCGCTTTCTACTTGGCACGAGGAAACAACGCTAGGGCAGTCGAAACACTTGACAAGATTGCTGGTGTGAATGGAAGTATTAACCCCTTGAACTTAGAGGAGCTCGAGGAAATCGATAGGGCCGAAAAACACGAGAATGGAGATCATGCAGAGATACTTGAAGATATGGATGGAAGCACAGACACACTCAATAAGACAAGGACTTCAGCTTATGCTGCAACCGCTAAAATAGGTGAAAACCAGCTCTTGCGCCAGCGCTTGCGAAAGTACGGAAGTTCTCACGTTGCGCAATGCTTTTCTTCTCGAAGACTTGCACTTTCGCTGACACTAGTTATTTTTTCCTGGGGAATTATCGGCCTTGCATTTCCCTTATACAACGCGTTCTTACCGACTTATCTTGAGTCAAAAGTAACTGCTTCCAACAGCGTCTACGTGACCTATCGAAACGCCTTGATAGTGGCGGTGTTGGGTGTGCCAGGCGCACTCATATCGGGGGTGCTTGTGGAGCTACGAATTGGGCGAAAGGGAACGCTCTGTGCCTCGTGTATCATGTCTGGAATTGTTTTGTTTGGCTCCACTACTGCCAAATCGTCGAACTCTTATTTGGCATGGACATGTTTCTTCAATTTCTTCTCGAACATCATGTACGGCGTCCTCTACGCGTATACTCCTGAAGTGTTCCCAGCAAAGATAAGAGGCACTGCCGTTGGTCTTGCAGCCTCTTTCAACAGAGTATTTGGCGTTTTCGCGCCAATCATAGCCATGTACGCCGATTTGACAACTTCGGCACCAATATTTGTGTCCGGTGCGCTTTTTTTAGCTGCTGGCGCGTTGGTGCTATTCTATCCATACGAACCCAGGAACAGAGCCAGTCTATAGATCGAAGCCATCTCATTATAATGGCTTTCTTTACTGGGCGCCAGGGAGCCAAATTGGCCTCACTGACAACGTTGATTTGAACCTGAAGTTCTGGCAGTTGGTCGAATGGTACAACAAAAATCAGCTTCTCCGCGTGACTATAACGAAAGGGCCTACTTCATGCTCATGATATCTTGGCCGTAATCAGACTTATCAAAAAATCTGTAGATTGAAAATCTAGGCGACTCCAAAAATCCCGGAACTGCCTGCCAATTCCGTTAGTGGCCTGCGCGCATCATTACCGGAAATGGCGATAAATTCCTGCGCACTTCAGCAATCGACAAGATATGATATGAGGCTCCGATTATTCAAGGTTGAGATTCACATTAGTTCATCTACTCTAATTCATACCACATAAATCAAAAACACAATCAAACTTCTGAAATATCAAAAATTCACCATGCCTTTCACTACCAACGCCGAGATCACTGTTCATGACGGCAAATTGTACAAAATGTCACATGACTCTGAGACTACCAATACGAAAATGGACGTCAACGTGTATGTGCCGCCAGTCAAGGCGGACAAAGTCCCTGTTTTGATGTTTTTATCGGGGTTGACTTGCACCCCCAACAATGCCACCGAAAAGTCGTTTTTGACGTATTTTGCTGCGAAATACGGCTTTGCTCTTGTTTTTCCTGACACCTCGCCTAGAGGTGCTAACATTCCTGGGGAAGACGACTCTTATGACTTTGGAACTGGCGCCGGTTTTTATTTGGATGCTACTCAAGAACCGTGGCTGAAAAACTACAACATGTACTCATACGTGCACAAAGAGCTTTTGGAGAAATTGGCCGAGCAGTTTACGCAATTAGATTTCACTAAGATTTCTATCACCGGCCATTCCATGGGCGGTTATGGTGCCATTGCGGGATTTTTCAAGAACCCAGGAAAATATACCAGTGTCAGTGCATTTGCGCCGATTCTGAACCCACTGAACTGTGCTTGGGGAGAGAAAAACTTCAGTGCTCATTTGGGCAGCGACAGAAACGACTGGGTGAAATATGACCCTGTAGATTTGATCAAGCACTACACCCACGAGAATCAGCCGGACATTTTGATTCACCAGGGCGCAGCTGACGATTTCTACAGGAAGGATAAGTTTTTGCAGCCAGAAAACTTGGTCAAAGCGGCCAAACGCAGTGACTACAAGGGCAAGATCGATTTGCACATTGTCGAAGGGTATGACCACTCGTACTTCTTCATCAGCTCCTTTGCTGAGCAGCACGCAAAGCATCATGCAAAGGCGTTAGGTTTGCTTGAATAACTATCCGTCAAAAAAAGGGGCCCGAAGCTATGAGAAATATGTTTGACCAAGGAATTGCTTCACCAATTCGAGGCACGCTGCGTAATCAATCTTTTGATGTCTTCGGGTCGGAAATCTTCGCCGAGATGGTCAGCAAGCAATTTCCTTTTTTTATTGAAGGTCCGTCGTAGATCTTCAAATGTGTCTTGTCAATATTGATCCAGTTGGATAGCAAGTTCATTCCCTTCACACCTTCACAACCGGTATAAAACCGTTGCGCACATACAGTAAGTAGATTACCTGCAATGAAATGAGCCACTGCCGCAAATTCCGAAAAGCATCAATGTGATGAAGAAAATGAAGAGATTCTCTAAAGTAAAGCGTCCAGTTGCAAGTCCTTAAAATGTAGGTATTCACTTTTGATGATTGACACCGTTTGTCTCGGAAGTCACATGGGATACCTCGATAAAACTTCTCAGGCAGATCACGAAATTTCCCGAACAGAGATATTCACTCCTGGACCAAGTTTGTTATCTCTGTTACAATCTTTAAAAATCTTCTGAAGACTATCAAAGCTTTCAAGAGTATCACGCGCAAGGTTTTTTGTATCCTCATCATAACTCTTCCGTGTGCCTAGTTGGAAAAGAGGTGTCTCAACTGCATACGTCATGGACTGTGCATGATGAAGTATGTCGTCAAGGAGAGTCAACTGAGAGCCTTTTCCCAACCGTTCACTGATCTTGGCCAAAAGGTTCTGCATTCTCCCCAAATTTAGCACCCAGAAGTGACCACGTTTCCGTACCCACACCCGCTTCGAAATCTGGCTCATGATTTCGAGGTCGTCACTCGTGTCGCCACTCTCGTATACCGGCATGTGTTTAAATATAGGAAAGTACTTCCTGAACAAAATACCCATACGACCCAGGCAGTCGTCGATGACTTTTTGGAACGTAACGTAACGCTTTTGGCGAATTAAAGCAGAGATATTCCCACATGCGGCAATGACGACGTGAAAAGAAGCATGCTTTTTTGTGGACCCAGCAGATGTGATCGGGGGTCCAGAACTCACTATAAGCTTTGTATAATTGCTTAAGTATTGAAGCACGGCAACAAAAAGCCGATATGCCAATTCCTTTAGCCTCCGCAAAAAGAAGAGCGGTTCATTATCTTGGCTAAGCGTCGCAATATCCTTAACAAAAAGCTCAAAGGAACGAGTTAGGGCGTAGATATGACTAGGGAATACATGCGCTCCTGGACCGCGTTTTGAGGACCAAAAAGCTTTGTCGAGATCCATTATTTTCAATCGAATCAACTCGATACCCTCAAGAAAGTCTTTTGAATCGGCTATAAACTTGGGCGCGTCCACCAAATCTTTGAGCTCTTCGAAGGGGTCCAGATACCTGAACTGATCACAGCGCGGCCGCTTACCAAGTAGCAAGCTGAGCAGCCACACTTCAATTTGGTTCGATAATTTCAGCATCCATTTGATTCTGGTGTCCTTTTTGACAATTTTAAACGGATCGGCAATCGGCCCACACGACAGGCGATATCCATGAGGTGAATATTGTGCATCGAAGGCATCTGGCTCATCGATTGAGCTTTCACTCGTTAGCAAGGCTTCTCCCAGAGCATCGCTACTGAAATCAGTATTGATATCACTATCGAAATTGACGTTGTTTGGACTTGAATGCACGAAGTTATTATCAATGTTATGACTGTGTGTTGAAGTTCCCGTTTTGAGTCAACGAGAATTCACACAGACAATTGATATATAGTATAGATATATGATGGGAAGTTTTTGAGTGAGGCACCGCAGAGAATCAAAAGCTGATCGCTCGTGTTTGAAGTAATTGAGTAAGGAAGTTTCTATTATTTGGTAATCAGTTGGTTTCAGCAGAAATTCATCGCTTTAATCTATAAGATATTGTGTCCTCGCGCTTGTTCGGAGAAATATCTTTTAACGCGCGACGCGTCAGCCAAAGCCAAAACAAAACAAAAGCCAAAACAAAACAAAGGCCAAAACAAAACAAAAGCCAAACACGCGACTGGCAAATCATATTATGATATCACATGAGAAAAGAACACGGTCTAGCAATTTTTTTTGTCTTTGATTTCTAAGGTGTTTTTCGATACTTAGAGGTAATGAATCTAGGTTCAGCAAGA
>JAKTVE010002514.1:0-14282 GCA_030557065.1 Metschnikowia rubicola | reverse complement strand
AAACTTGGGCGCGTCCACCAAATCTTTGAGCTCTTCGAAGGGGTCCAGATACCTGAACTGATCACAGCGCGGCCGCTTACCAAGTAGCAAGCTGAGCAGCCACACTTCAATTTGGTTCGATAATTTCAGCATCCATTTTACTCAGGTGTCCTTTTTGACGATTTTTAACGGATCGGCAATTGGCCCACATGACAGGCGATGACCATGAGGTACATACTTTGCACCAAATGCATCTGGCTCATCGATTGAGCTTTCACTCGTTAGCAAGGCTTCTCCCAGAGCATCGCTACTGAAATCAGTATTGATATCACTATCGAAACTGTCTTTGTTTGGACTTGAATGCACGAAGTTCTTTTCGATGTTATGACTGTATGTTGAAGTTTCCATTTTGAGTCAACGAGAATTCACACAGACAATTGATATATAGTATAGATATATGATGGGAAGTCTTTGAGTGAGGCACCGCAAAGAAGTCAAAAGGGCCGATCGCTCGTGTTTAGAATGATTGAGTTAGGAAGTTTCTATTATTTGGTAATCAGCCGGTTTCAGCAGATTTTCATTTCTCTAATCTATAAGATATTGTGTCCTCGCGCTTGTTCGGAGAAATATCTTTTAACGCGCGACGCGTCAGCCAAAGCCAAAACAAAACAAAAGCCAAAACAAAACAAAGGCCAAAACAAAACAAAAGCCAAACACGCGACTGGCAAATCATATTATGATATCACATGAGAAAAGAACACGGTCTAGCAATTTTTTTTGTCTTTGATTTCTAAGGTGTTTTTCGATACTTAGAGGTAATGAATCTAGGTTCAGCAAGATCATGCGGGTACATATTTGTCAGTAGGCAGAGCAATTCGGTGAACTGTATCATGATCTGGTATGCACACCACCGACCAGACACGTGTTCCATTCTCTATATCTTTATTCTTCTGGTGACCAGAATGTGTTTAAGTGCATTGCCTGGGTGCGACCAGAAAATTTTTCGATAAATCTTCTCCCTTTTACGCCGTGCCACGCCATCGCCTACCGTGATTCTGGTCCAGAGTATTGAAAGGGTCACAGAAGTAAAGTCTTCCGAGAGAAGTTATGCAGCAAATATTGTAAATCTTTCAAAGCTTTAGCAGCCGTGCAAATCAGATCCTTGAGAGTTGGTGCGTTTACTTGTACATGTCTTTCAGAAACTCCTCGTACTTTGCCTCCCAAGAAGTACACCATTTGACCTTTGCATCAGACTTCTTGTTCAAATCTCTCAAAATCGCAATGATCTTGAAGCAAGCTTTATCGATGGCGAAAGCGTGCTTTTCCACAACATCATCTAGCGTCTGGTTGAGCATGAGCTCCACAATTAGGGTATCGATTTTTCTGGCGATCACAGCCTCCGTCCGGAAAATCAGGTCAATGCTTTCTCCTGATGTAACACTGGTCAACGACTTGTTGATGGATAAGAATAATAGTTTCACAAGCTTGAATTTCTGAAGCCAGAGTTTGCTGTACTGCACCAACTCCTCGCGGTCTTCTGATATTTGCTTTGTGACCTCCTCATTCTCATCATCGGAGACTGGCGGTTTTTCTCCATCATCTTCCTCTTCATCGGAGAACTCATCATCAAGTCCGAAAGGATCGTCGTCGTCCATATCTTCCGGGTTTTCAGCCCATTCAGCAAATTCGTCTAGACCGTCCTCGATGAGCGAAAGGTGCATTCTTGTCTTTTTTTCCAAAACTTTCAATTTCCCGCCCTCAACAAGCTTGATGAACTCGTCACAAATGTTCCAGATCTTGCCCACAGAGACTAGTCTGGAATCTACCTCTGATTTGGCGTCCTTTTCGACATTCTTAGAGTCTTTTTCCTGAGAAACCTCCTCATACAACGCCTTCAACTCCTTTGAAAAAGAAGTGGCGGACTGCACGAGATTAAGGGCCGTCGACTTGATTTCATCATAGAACAAATTCGAGGTCTCCTTCGGACTGATCTGAGCCAAAGCAGACATAAAGACAACAAAAGATCTAGAGAGATCCGAAACGGTGGTGACCAGAGCATCACCCAGTTTCAGTAGCTTTGATGGCTCATAAATAATGCCCACCTTCGTCGTATGTGCTTTGATAAGCTTGATGATCTTTACTAGCTCTTGTAGAGGGTTCTCCACTGTAGCTGCAGGCACGTTTTTCTTCAAATCTCCATCTGCCGCAGAAAGTTGGATCACCCAGAAATTGAGAGCCTCTTCAAGTGCCTGCAAAACCTCTAAAACCTTATCACTCATTTATTCAGACTGACTGGAAATGACTTTAGAGAAGATTTGGGACTGTAGCCAGATACGATGAGATCCGGCGCGCGCGGCCCCATGTGCAAGATTTCGCAGCTGGAACCAAACTGAGAGAATGTATAATTTTTGACCCCCGATGTGAAAGTCATGATGAAGATATAAGATGATTTAGCTTCCATAATGTTTTTTTCTCTCTTTTTTACTTTTTCAATTTGCTTGATGAGACCAAAACGCTTTTGTGCAAGGAAGATCGGCTATTTGGGAAACAGGGAAAAGGTATAAAATCAGAGTCTTGACAGGTGGCTTGCTTATACTCGATAAAGAGCCGCGCTTCTACTCTATGAGCACTGACCTCAAAAGGTGAATGCAAAGTTGTCTCGTTTGTTTAAGATATTATTGGCCAAAATCCAAACTCATGCCTGATCTTTTTCAGACCATGAAATGCCATAATCGGCGGGGCGATGAGAGTAGCTTACGTAGGTCTAGTCTTTTCTCGGTTATAAGCGTGTTGGTCGATGAATCAGTCTTGATGTCCTTGGACCGAACATTAGGCCATCATATAAACCGTTTTGCGATGTACAGATTTTCATTTCCTCGTTCAAGTACAACTCTCTGGAAACGTTTTCTCGATAAAGGCAAAAGAATTCAGTTCGGAATGATTGAATCGGGAGATAACAGAACCGGACGAGAACACCGCTTGGGGCTGGAACCAGCGATTCTTCATGCATCCTGCGTGGGCCTCTATCTATCGTGAATATTTCAGAATTTACAGACATCAAAATGAGTAAATCGATCAGTAAAACAATTAAACAATAAATAAACATGTACATATGATAAGAATAGCAAGATGCATCACAAAGGCGTCTAGTTGAGAGATTCTTTCTCAGAATCTTTTTCTTCAGACTCAGAGGGTTCTTCAGACTCAGTGGGCTCTTCAATGACCTTATCCGCAGATGCTTCTGGAGACTCGAGTTCCTCTTCCTCAATGCGGTCTTCCTGAGGAACCGCCTTGGCCTCTTCCTTTAAGGAAGTCTCCAAGGAAGACTCAGCCGCCTTCTCGTTGCCTGTACCCAAAGAAAGCTTGACTTTCTTGACCGCACCCTCCAAAGTACCTCTGGTCTCACGAATAGACAGAGTGTCGGCGCCAGGGTACATTAAGTTGGTCCTTCTCACGGTACGCTCACATCCATTCACGGGAGCCTTGCCATTGAGGACATTGGTGAGCCACGAGACAACGGCACCGAGACCTTCAATATACTCAAAGGTATGGTCAGAAGTCTCCGAAACAGCAAATTCCATCGACTTAATACCTTGAGAGCACCACATGTCGTAAACACGCTGCGCGTCGGCAAATGGCACAAGGTCATCAGGCTCTCCGTGATGAACAAAGAAGGGCACGTCTGGAACCTGGATCGTGTTGTCAACAGCCAAAGTGTTTTCGTCCAAAATCGTCTTGATTTCTGGTCTTCTGAGGAAATCCTCACCCTCGGTGAAGATAGGCGAGCGGCCCTTGAAGAACTTCGACTTGAGGAAGGTAAGCGAAGTAATAATGACACACTTATTGTAAAGCGACTTCAAGCTTCTCACCAGTGACTTCTTCACATGGTCAAACAATGTCTTCTGCACCTCGGGATACTCACTCATTATTCCGAGAATACCAGCACCGATCAATCCAGCCTGCACTGTACCGTCAACATTCTGAAGAACAGAGGTAAGGTTAGTGGCCCATCCACCAACGGCCACACCCACCAAGTTTTTGGAGAGCTCGGGGGCGTACTTGGGCTGAAGAGCACCTGCCCAGGCCAGCGGAATTGTACCACCGGAATAACCCCAAATACCAACCCTGGCGTCTGGTTTGAGCCCAGACTTGTCCTCAGACTTCAAGGCTCCTCTGATCGTATCCAACACGGCGTGACCGTTCAAGATAGAGGCACCAAAGCCGGCCTTTTGACCCTGGTAGTCTGTAATCACCACATACCAGCCCATTCTGAGGGCTTGAGTAATAGCAACAAACTCAATCTGGGTGGAGATAGTGGAAACACCGGCACCAAGGAGAAGGGAATACGACGAAGCGCAGTCAACGCAGGCAGAATCCGTAAAGTGGTTGTAAGCGACAAGTTTCGAAGTGTCGGCATTTTTGGGCTCAATAAGCGTTCCCACAATGCCCACGGGCTCGCCTCGGGTGTTGGTGGACTTCACCATGAATTGCCATGCTCTCTCCACCCTAAAACTAGGGACGAAAAAAGATCTGATCCGTCTAGGAGTATCTCTCCACTTCATGATCTCACCTTCTTTGTAAGAGTCGATGTTAGCGGGGTTTTTGTAGAATTCATCTCTGGATGGTTGGAAAGACCGGCCAAAAAGCGCCTGCCCAAGGTTGAGCAAGAAGCAGAACGACAAGAGAAGAGTCAAGGATCTCATGCTGTGATAATGTTGTTGTGCTGATGAATTATTTGGATCCTAAATTGGAAAAGTCGATCGTCTTTTATACATTTTTGCTGATACCCAAGACTGCTTCTTCCTCGGTACTACCATTTTGTTGCAACCGACATTTCAAGAAGATGGCTGCAACACGTCCACAACTCCGGTAGTACTTGCCAAACCGAGAAAAGTTTTGAGAGACACGCAACAGTAGCTTCCTCGGGATACCTGCGACTTTTCCGTTTCTTTATACCATACGCACGAGTTTCCGCTTTTGCATTCGGAGTTACACCGATTTCGATCTAGTCCTCGTATCGCCAAAAGATAATTGCTCAAACAAAAGAAAGAAAACACGCGTTCCGCTAGTGCCCCGAGGATCAGACAAAAAGGTATCTTGAGGATCAATAAACATGCACATATCATGGAATTCATTGTGATAGATTGACGGGATAAAACCGGCCTAAATATGGATTCTTAGCATTGGCTAAGAGGATCACTTGCCAGCTGTGGTATGGGGTTGATTTTTGCTTTGATCCGCGACCGCTTTAAAATCGAGGCTCAAGAGTTTTATTTGAAAACATCCCTCGCAATTAGGATTTGAGTCATCAGGGTGCAAATTCGTGAAGTTGTGCATAGGAGTGAGTTTAGGCTGATTCTGTATGTTTCATTCCTATCTGCGTACGAGATATGCTTCACTCAGAATGTTAATTGGGTCTCTTTTTCATAGTCCTTGATGAATCTGGATCTGGGGATGAGACACAGACACAGAAGTTCATTATTGAGACTTTATGTTGATCTACAGCTGAAAGAGTTGGTTGCACTGATTCTTGAAATGAACTCGAATCTTGCATCTATAGTGGTGTTGCGTTCACTTAATGGTCCATGGTCAGAATATGCGAATGCTTTTGTCTCCAGTCTCGACCCCTTTGTTCCATCACCAAAATTATTCAGCAAACAATAGATAATATGGTGTCAGTATCAAGGTGCGTTTGTGATTTTCCGGTTTGCAGGAAAGGCATGTCTTGCAACTACCCCTACTGGCGAGTGTGCCTCGGTTCATTTTAAAAAATGCAAAGATTCAATTTTTAATATGCCGCAACCGTCGTTCTCGTCACATCACCAGTCATCATTGTCGTCATCATCGTCACTGTCTGCTACCTTGTTTTTCCTTTTATTGAGCGCACTTGCGAGTGCATCCGCCAAAGTCTCTGGCTGTCCAGCACCCCCAGCGCCGCCTGCGGGAGCAGATGGGGTAGCCACGGGCTCGCCGCGGGCCTCCTGCAATAAAACACTTGGCTTTTCCAATTTTGATTTGTCTGTTTTTTTAAGCATACCGATTCCGGCGCCCTCAATTGACGACAATAGCGCACCTCTTGAAGCGTCGATCGGAGGCAACGGAGCCGCGGGGGCGGCGTTCAATGTGTCCGCAAGAGGTGGTGGCGGCGGAGGGGGTGGTGCTCCAGTAGAAACAGGCGGCAAGGGCGGTGGTGGGGGAGCGCTTGCCGCCTGCTGGGATGCTACAGGTGGGAGCGGTGGCGGTGGGGGAGCAGAGGTCACGTGACCTGTGCCTGCTGCGGTATTTGCAGGCGGGGGCGGAGGCGGTGGCGGCGCCAGTCCGGTCTGGGCTGGGTAGTTTCGCTGGGGCGGTGGTGGCGGCTGGAAGTGCGTTTGCGGCGGCTGCGGAGAAGCAATCTGAGGAGCGACTTGAGGTGCAACGTTCGGCGTAGGCACAGGTCTCGCAACTCTTGAAGGGGGCGGCGGCGGCGCATTTCCCAGGTGACGCGGTGGAGGCGGTGGGGGAGCAGCGGAGCCTGTCGCGTTCATACCAATGCCTGGCCCAGGAGCGTTTCTTGCCGGTGGAGGCGGGACCGCACGTGCTGATCTCGGAGGCGGAGGCGGGCCAGGCCTTTGACCAGTTCGTTGTGGTGGCAATGCAGGAGCCAGCATGGCTTGTGGGGCCTGGGCCTGGGTCTGGTGATTCTGATACCCTTGATAACCTTGGTAACCTTGTTGACCTTGCTGAAATTGCTGGTTTTGTTGATTCTGAGGTGGCGCCGACGATAGCGTCGAATGGGACACCGCAGGGATCGGCGCGTTGGCTGGCGGCAAGCGGAACCGGCGCCTAGCCAGCTCCTCAGTCTCGTGTGGCTCGCTTTCGGATGCTTCCTCAGCCTCTGATGCAGGTGCCGAGTCCAGATAATTAGATGCCGCCGCTTGTGCTGGAGAACCTGGTACTGGAAGTGGGGGTGCAGGTGCCTGTGTAGAGGCCTGTACCGGTGTGTATGACGGTGGCGGCGACGGGGAAGCCACAGCCGCCGGCGGTGGTGGCGGAGGGGCCTTTTTCGTCTTTTTGGGCGGAACCAGGGGCTTGCTGGAGGCGATAGAGGCACCATTTGAAGGTGCGCGTGACGGTGTTGAGCCCAAACGGCGCGGCACGGGCGGCTCCAACCCCACCAAAGGCCCACCCTGCTGCGCAATGTAGTCTTTGATGAACTGCCTGTTTTCAGCAATCATATCCTCGGAGATACCTGCAGCGGCAAGCTCCGCGTATAACAGACGCCATTCTGGTGGCGGCTGGTCATCGTAGTACAACACACCGCGCGCACGCCGCAGCCGCTGGCCCGTGGTCACGTCCACGAACTCACCCCTGTTGCCGTGTTTCACCTCCTGTGGCGCCATGCGGTCCTTAAGCGCCACGGCATTCTTGTTGTTCGCCGTTTGTTTCAGCGCGTGCTTGTGCCGCGTGGTCACGCGCTTGTAAAAATGCGCAGCATCATGGGTATCCTCGAACAAGAACCCCACCAAACAGTCCTCGATCTCAAACGTATGGAAAAACGTCCGGTCCTGATGGTACTGGAAGTCCACGTAGAGCTCTTGGTCCCAAAGCACACCACGCGCGCCCGTGATATCAACCAACTTGAGGAAAAACGTGTGTCCGACGAGATCATCCACCAACGCTACCGCCCCCATGAGCCCCGTATACGTCCATTGGGTGCGGTCAGGGTACGCCACGTAAAGGCGGGCCACCGTGGCGTCAATGATCTTGTTCAGCGCCTTGGGCACCGCACGCTTGACCTTCTCCTTATCTGGCGTGGTCAAGATGCCCATTTTTTTATTTCAATTTTATGATATCTAATCTTTTTTCGAGAGGTTATCTCAGTCTAGTCTGGATCTACTGGACAAGGTGTAGGCGAAAGGTACGGTATGTATGGATGTATGGTGGAGCCCGCGACTGCGGCCTTTGGACCCTGGTCCCTGAGCAACGTTTGAAGCCATGAGTGTGTTATCATAACAATATGCTCCCACGGTTTAGGTCTTTGCGATTCGTATGTTCATTTATGAGCTCAAAAAACAGGCATATTATATATAGGCTCAAGTAAATATACGAAAGAGGATAATTTCTAAAAAGTGGCGCCTTCATATCTTCGGTTTACTTTATTTCGCAACCAGATCGGCTCGCAAGTTGCAACTCGGGGCCGGCCGGCAAGACACCACAGTGGTTCATACAAGTGTGGGGTGCGGAAGAAATAAAACGATAGAATAGTCTTTACCCCAGGTTTTCTTTTTTTTTTTTATTTCTTTGATACTGGATATTCGATCGTTAATAGGTTGCAAAGTTGTTTGTTGTGCTTTGAGCCTTGTTCCCTTGGGTTTTCTAACGCCATAGAGCCAAGGCAGCTGGGTCCACCCACCGCGGGGCACTGGCTGAGACTTGAGTGTTGTTTGCATCGATGAGATAATTCAATTCCACAAATAATAAGCACCCAATTTTCTTTCATTTTCTTTTATTGCCTGTGAAATGTGAATTTTTAGCTCTTCTACAATTCGGCTGATTTTTTCTCTCTTGTAAATGTTTTTCTTTCGTCACATCTGCTGTGTGGGGCGCACAACACAGGATCTCTTGTACAAGATTACAACCAGATCTAGGCAATTAGAGTAATGGCTACACCACTTTTGCTCAAGGGTAATTCCGGCCAGCCCTTGTATGATCACATCGATTTAAGTATATTCATAGGCTGTTGTTGAGCTTGAAAGGTCAAAAATATTTTCATCTTCAGTCTCTATATTTCGGAGCCCTGTTGGGCTAATTATGTACATGTGCTACTTGGTTTGTTCCAAAAAAGGAGACTTGGGGAGGACCACTGGCAGACGTTCCTGTCTCGGCTTAACTGGAAACTTCTTCGACGACGCAAAATTCTCGGCCTGCTCGTAGAATTTGTCTGACGGCTTGTTCTGCAAGTTTTTCTGCATGGCTGGGTCAGTGACGGTTTGTGTTTGTGGGTCATAGCTAAAAAACTTCACTTTAGCCTCCTCCACGGCCGCGCGGAACCGCTGCTCACCATCGTGCCTGCTTTTCGTCAAGTTTTTGACGTTATGGCTCGTGAGCCCATCGAGGGGCAAGTTCTGTAGCTCCAAACGCGCCACAATCTTGGCCGTGTACCAAAATTTGATCTCGAAGTCTGAGTCGACCAACTCCAATACCGACATTGGTGCATTATCCGTACCCAAGCGATTCTCCAACTTGATGATTCTCGTGAATCCGTGAGTTCTGTGCGTGAAACGCTCGCTCAAGTCGCCTAACACCTTCAGTGCAAGCTCTTTTTTGTCAGGTGGCTGCAAATACCCAAGCGCCTTCACCTGCTGGATTCTTTTGTCTAGCGGCTCGTTCGTGAGCTGTCTATTTTGATGCATGGCTCTGCTCAAGAAGGCCTCGATCTCGCTTTGGGCCCTTTTCGCCTTGGTTCTCCCCGTGACAATGTACTCATGGCGGATCAAATTGGCACACAAGTTTTTGTTCATCAGCTTCACGTGACGCACCACGTTGGCGTCGAATTTCTTCAACGCTGGCATGTTTAAAGGAAGGTTCTTTCTCGCTAATTGGTGAGAACGCAGATCTCACACGCAGATCTCACCTCAAAATTTCTTCTAGGTGGTAGTGCGCGAACCGGTTGATACACGCCAATTAGACTTCGTATCAGCTCGGAAACTCGATTTTCAAGTCCTAAGGCTAAAAGCCTGTCAGCCGTTTCTATATGGTGAGATATCGAAGCCGGAATTGGGCAAAATTTGACCATACTCAAACTTTGCCGTTGGTACATCCTCAAAAGATTTTCGTCAGATACGACTTCGTGGCCAAGTTGGCTAAGGCGTGAGACTGTTAATCTCAAGATCGTGAGTTCGACCCTCACCGAGGTCGTTTCTTTTTGTTTTTTCACAACGTCTTACATCTATCGTTTTTTTGCAAATATCTGCCTCTTAATCACCATTCATCTTTTCCAACCTTTTGAGATTCTTCAGATGTGTTTCTACTAAACGCCTGTTCATTCTACAATATTTTGTCATAATCAGGGTGGGCGAGACACACTGGCATCTAAGCATTACGATTTGTTGGAATATTCGACAAAGCGTATTTTTTACACAAATTTTCGCTACGCGTCGTTTTCAAGTTTCTTCTTTGTAATTTATTGACATGGTCTAGCGAAGTTACTTCTTTGCACTCTTCTTGATGCCACCGCCAACCATGGGGCCACCTTTCTTGGCCTTATCAGCCATTGCCTTCTTGGCAGCCGCATCGGCCTTCTGTTTCGCCTTGAAAGCCAAATCTTCGTCATCAAAGTCTTGAGTCTTCTTTTTAGCAGCCTTCAAAGGCTTAGCCTTTCCTCCCTGGCGTCCGGACATGTTTCTGTTTATGATACACTTATAGTAAAGAGCGTCGTTTTTTTCTCCGTGTCTATGGAGATGGTGCTCGCGCGTGTGCAGGACGTCGCCAATGGCCTAAGAATTGGACTCTCATGGGGAAATCAAATGTAAGCGTTTTATTCTTTTTTGCATATTTGATTCTTGGTGTATTAATTGATAAAAATTTGTGATTTCTTGAGGTATTTTGAGCATTGATTGATCGATTTAGTTGCTTATGTCTCGTTAGCTCTTCAGGTGCCTCGATCTATCTGCATAAATGAGCACCAGTGACCAGTCGATTGCCACAACTTGCTTCCCGGGTGGTGTTTTGATTATTTTCATTCTCTGGCATTAGAAAGTGTGGGATACTCATCCAAGCACACTTGCAAAAGTCCAGAGCTTTCTTCACATTGGCTGTACTATTCTTCCTCTCCCGTATTTAGGGGCAATGGGCCATGGACTGACCGCGATTCTGGGTGCAACGGATTACCGAGACGGTTCTTCTAAATCGGCTGCAGCTTTGAAAATTTGTTTCTTCCGTTGTTTTTCTTTATATCTTTGTAGAAAAGTGACAGCATACCTACGCAACGTCTTTTGAAACAAACATATCAGCTTTTTGGATAATTCAATGACATTCATACATCTATCACTCCATTTGGTTCATGCATAAGGCCTATCCAGACCGGGACCCGCGTCGCGCGGCTGGTCTCAGCACATCAAAATAAGTAAGACGCATCAATAATCTCATACCTATCTTTTTATATTTCTTTCGATTCGAATATGTGGTTTTCTCGATCGCATTTCCAGCCCGCCGGTAAAACCGCTTTGATAGTGGGCGCATCTCAGGGCGTGGGTGCTGACCTTGCATTGAGATTGTATGAGCAGAATTGCTCGGTAGTGTTAGTGGCCCGCACTGAATCCAAACTTCAGGCACAAGTGGCACGAATCCAGGGAAATCTCGAAAATCAAACTCGCAGAAGCGATCTGGTCAATGCTACCGCGTCTTATGAGGTTTGCGATGTGGCTGATTACTCCGCTTGTGAGCAGATGTGGCACTGCTTGTTGCAAAAAGGGATCGATCCGGACTTCATCTTCTGCTGTGCTGGCCTGTCAATCCCTAAGCTTTTTGGGGATTTATCGGGGGATGAATTATCTTCTGGAATCAATACAAACTATTTGACGGCGGCTAACACTGTCCATGCTGGCCATAAAGCGATTTTGGAGAAGAACGGTCAAATTACTCCTGCAGAATACAAGCCAAGGCACATTGTCTTGTTCTCCTCGACGGTGGCGTCATTTCCCTTCATTGGCTATGCCCAGTACGCTCCATGTAAGGCGGCGCTTTCCTCCTTATCGATCATCTTGCGCCAGGAGTTGGTTTCGTATAATTATAGAGTCTCCTGCGTGTATCCTGGCAACTTTGAGAGTGAAGGATACACCGAGGAACAGAAAACGAAGCCCGAGATCACGAAGAAGATCGAGGGCGCAAGTGTGGCGATTCCTTCTTTGCAATGTTGTGATATCGTTTTGGATCGTCTTGCGAAGGGCTACGACTCAATCTATACTGACTTTATCGGGTGGGTTCTTGCCCTGTCTGTACTCGGCGTGACGCCCCGGTGCTGGGGCCTTTTTCAGATCATTGTGTCTCTAGTGTTTCTGATAGTCGCACCAATCGCTAACCTTTTCATCTACATGGATATCAAGGCCTCTTTCAAAGGAACAGGCGAAAAAAAGGACCCTGCGAATAAGAAGAAAGAGGAATGAACAGGTGAGGATGGAAAAGAAAAAATGTGAACCTGAGTCAAAGATAATGAAAAGGCTAATATGGGAAAGCCTATGACTGTTTGACTTTCCACTCAAACCGCGTCTCAAGCCAGACTCGTGATTATACTGGCTTGTTGCTAAGTTATGTTCTCGAATCGACGAAAACGACACCTGCAACATTCCCCGACTCTTACATCATAATTGCATTTATTACCTCCGTATTTAAAGAAAAATCACTTTTCGCTGGATCCCTGCATCACTTTCTCGGCGACTTTCCCGAGCTTCTTGTCGGCCTCAAGCCCCAACTTATGCCAGTTTATAGAATATATGTTGTTGATCATCTTGATAATTTCCTCGTTCCAAATGTCTTTACACGTCTCCATCATTGAGGGTCTATGTGTCAAAAATATCCTTTTGTTTGCTGGCTCCGAGTGATCACGGAGATATTTGTCCGAGAGAATTCTGTTATTGATGAAGTCGTCACAGTGACGGATCTGGGCGGAATTGATACCTTCGTAACGCTTGATTGCAGCGCTGGTTGACACGGTGATGAATCCGGTAAAAACGACTCCACCAAGAAACCCGTTGATTCTGTTGCCCATTGTAATTATGATTGAGGAGACTCAGATGCTCAATATCAGATTGATAAGTTCTAATTGTTGTATCAAGACGCTGCGCACTGCGATTGGTGTGCATGAGCGCGCCTTCAGGCTTGAGATATTGAGTTGTGATGAAATGTCGCAAAGAACGCATTTTTCTTGTGTAATTCTCAATTGATTGGGGGCATGTGTAACTAGACGATATTTGATTAGTCATGAATTTGGAGTTTGATTTCATCGGTTCCGTCTCCCAAAAAAGGGTGTGACATTGTCAATCCAGGGAAAAACACTTCGAGGATTACCTTGTCTGAGATGCGGCATAGAGTACACAATTCGAAGAATAAAGCTAAGAGTCAATTGGGAGCCAAAACTTTTTTTATTCTTTTTTCATCCCCGTCGCCTTTGAATTACAGGCTGGAATGCGCATATTTTAAATCGTAGGTCGAAGGTCCGCTAGAGATCAGGTCACCCTAAAGTTTTGTTCTGACATTGGTCTCAAACATGCACATTCTGAATAAGTTCGATTTCTGTAAACAAAGCATGACGCAAGTCGACAAAGCCTTGAGCTTAGTTTTAAGAAATGGGGCTACCAAAGCAGTCTTATTCCTCAAATCAATTTGAGAAGGACCCGCCCCATTTAGTTTTCATCCAGGAGCAGCTTACGACGGCTTCGACGGCTCACCAAAACTCCACACATTCTAGACTATGTTTGAATTATTTACAATACCCCTCCCTTCTTCTATGGATCAGTTCTGAACAGTGCTCAAGAGCAAGTCCTGCACTTTCTCTTTGCCAATCTGAACACTATCACATCTTACAAAGAAACCTCCGTTGCATCAATCAATCTACTGCTTTGCAGCTTCTACAGCAGCTGCTTCCGCCTCAGCGGCAGCTTCAGCATCGACAGCATCTCTGAGTGCCTGCAATGCACTGCGCAAGAATGGGAACACCTCGATTTTGTCGAGTTTCTTGCTGTTTCCAGAGGCTCTCAATTCCTTTACCTCCTCTATGGCCTCCTCTGCACTTCTAATGACGAAGGGCAACTCTTCCATGACACCCACAAGCGGCAATTCAATTGCTTCAGGGTTCGACTTCATATAACGCGCGAGCTTGACGTCAGCAACGTACGAAATTCCCTCAACAAACTTGACATTTATATCTTCCGCGAGGTTCTGCTCGAGCACGTTTGGTTCGATCCCAAACAATGCGTATTGCAAGCGCACGAGCCTCAGGTTGTAGTCTGCGATCTGTGGCTCGTCAGCATCGACGTATTTCTCCTTGAACTCGCCAAGATACTGCAGCTGCTCATCCACAAGAAGCTGGGCTCTCTCGTACGCCACCTGTCTCTCCAAGAGCGTCTGTTTGAGGCGTTTTTGCGTCAACACAAGCTTGCTGTCGACCACATCATGGCCCTGAGCCGTATTCAAGCCAAGACTCTCGCCCAAACGCACTTCTCTCGCAAGTATATTTCTTTCCTTAAGCGTCTTGTACCAGATCGTGTGCAAGTCGTCGAACGACTTTTTGCGCAATTCCGCCATCGTCCACGCACGGGATTCTT